>OY811971.1:10600908-10677541 GCA_963681505.1 Eunapius fragilis
ATCGCGGCAACACTGCGCGCGAGTACCCTTGCAATTGTGATGAGGTGTGTGTGTGTCTGCATCTTAAAACGTTATATACAGTATTCCACATATAAATTGTGTAAATGGATAGCGATATGTATCTCTCGCCAATGAAAATTAATCATCATCTCCGTTATATTTGCTTTCATCTGTGTACTGCCTGGACACCCCCCACCCCAACTCGGGTCCTCAATAATATAACTATCTAATGCAGTGTTTCGAACCTTCAGTTCAGCTCTTTTTTCCCTCTATCTTGCATCAAACACTTATCGCATGCATTTGTTTTGACCTAATTGAATTCTACCGTAGTAACTTTTGAATTCCGTTTTTTGGAACAACGTGCGCGATCAGATACTACGGTATATATATACAGTCTACAATTGTCTCAGTGCGAAATGTAGCAATATACTTAGGGTTGTCTCGAAAGAGCTGGATCTGAAAACTGGCGTAAATGAACTGTATTGCCGTCTCATGCATTGCATGCTGCGAAAAAATATGTGGGAGCCTGCATGATTGGTCTCCTAGCTCTCCTAGTTGCAGGCCGAGGGGGCGGATCTATAAAGGGGGGCACCAATTATAAAAAGTTACAATGAAATTGGCGTGGGTTCACCGACAGGGCGGTGGGGGACCCCTCCCACGCAAAGCGCAGAAGCACTTGGTAGACATACGTTCAAAACGCAATTTTAAAACGCTACATTGCACGACTATGAATATGCAAGTAAAGAAAATCATTCTCTAACGAGAAAGTTGGTGGGATATAGGAATTGGAGGCAATGGTGGTGTAAAAAGGAAGGGAACAAGGTTTTGAGAAAAGGGTAATGAGACAAAAATCCTATAATTAGCACTTCTTTTGCTTCTGTTACATTTACACGTGCTAAGTATAGGATTTTTGTCTCATTACCCTTTTCTCTAAACCTTGTTCCCTTCCCTTTTACACCACCATTGTCTCCGATTCCTATATCCCACCAACTTTCTCGTTAGAGAATGTTTTTCTTTACTTGTTTCCTCTATTTTTTAATTATCATTTTATATCGATTATTACGACTGGCAAGTGCCCACCGCCCCCCCCCCCCCCCCCCCCCCCCCCACCCCTTCCGCTTTCCGCTTCAATTACCGTCACGAGCAGACGCCGGCTTTTGTTTGGGATCACTGTAAGGAACGCGGGAAAATTCTAACTCGTCGTTTCGTTGTTTAGCTCTCCTCTTTTGTTTGCACAATTCTAAATATACGTAAATGTCGCCATGGGAACGCTTCTATTTAACACTACGCATTACGTAATGATTACGTATGTCAGGTTTTATGCTTTATTCATACATCTGATCATAGATATTCTACACAGGGATTGGAAACGGATCACGTGGGCAATACATTGCTATAGTCCAACCCTCGGGCCGTCATCGTTGGAATTAAATAGTTCTTCCGGTCCAACGATGATGGAACCTGCTAATTGGTGCTAACGACATCCGTTTCCAATCCCTGTGTAGAATATCTATGATCTGATACTTGAAGATGTCCTTCCAGGAGATTCTAAAGCGATTGGGATCATTGGCGTTCTTTTAAACCTTTCCTATACTCACCCGAGAAGACGACGACGTTGACGACGGAGAAGATTTGGCCTGGGGACGAGGTAAAACACGAACATTTTTGTTCTCTTAAAGCAAACAGTTCGAAGACGGGAATAAAACATTAAAATGACCGTCTTTTGCCTTCTGGTTCGATAGCAACAAAGATCAACACTATCTGTTTCTCGGTACGCGAGTTATACGCGGGGCGCGTTTTTAAAATAATTTCATGACCCGGGTCAATTACTATATAGGAACTACTATCCTAGTTCCTGCCCGCCCTCCCCCCCCCCCCCCCCCCCTCCCCCCGTAACACATTATCCCATACTGATGTATGCTTAATGTATACGTATGCGTCGTCACACTGGCTGAAACCCCCCCTCCCCCCTTCAGCTTGACGTAATGTATTGGTAGGGAGAAAAATACATATGTATATATTTTAATGTCCACATACATGTATGGGCAATATTATTATTTCTTAGCGCAGGAACATATGCAAAAAAAAAAGCGATCAGGACGTCAAAACAACATGAGGATCACGTGCAACAAGTTCTGTCTATAAATAAGATTTAGCACGTGCTATTATTTGTATGCACACGTATACAGCTCAGCACTTCTCAGCTATTAATATTCTGAAACAAAAATCACACGCGCAGAATTTGCAGGAGCCGCCATGACTCAGCACCTAGTGTACACGGAGCCTCCTTCCATTCCAGAGGGTGTCGCCTTGCGCCTCTACAGCTGTCCTATCTGTCCCTACGCCGAGGTGAGGAGCGTGGGCGTAGACACATAAATAATATATATATATATTTTTAACTCCTCACGCAGCGAGTTCGCCTGATCCTGGCTGCTAAGAATGTTCCGCACGACGAGATCAACATCCACCTCACGGCCCAGCCCGATTGGTTTGGCACTCGAATCAATCCGTACGGTCAGGTTCCGGTCATTGAACGCAACGGAAAGATTATCCGGGAGTCTCTAATCATCTTTGGTGAGCGACTGGAACGAATAACCCTGCATCCTTTCCATTACCCCTGCCCACTCACACTCACCTACCCACCCTCCCACCCCATACACACATTCGCACTCACTTTCGGGTCATGTCATTAGTTTACAAGTTTTGTACATACGAGAAAGGTAGATGAGTTTACACAACTAATTCTTATTAACAGCCTCATCTGTTCAAGTATATGCGTAAATTTACAGTTCCATATTGCCATGTCAATCTAGAACAGATGTACAACATTATGATGATTGGCTGTGATTACATGGCTTAAATATGTAACTTCTTGTTTGTTGGCATAGCAACAAAAGATTTGGCAGGGCAGAACCATTTCGGGTTTAGCTATGCAGTGTTGTGGGCATGCCGAGCACTGTATACTGCATTGTTATAAGCCTCATGCATTTCTGTTTGATTTAGGCTTGTAACGTGTACTGGCTAGCTCATACATTATACTATGGTATGTGTATACATTTATACGCAGTCAGCAAAAATGTGATACAATATAAAAGTGGAAAAGTTTTAATGACCTATTTTGCTTGAGGTATGTATGCATTGCCAAACAATGTGGGTTCAGTGGGTTTACTCGGAAAGTCACAACTTTTTTTCTTTCACCCTTCTGTTAGCGCTCGCAAATACGTGGATTCCTGCATGTACAATAGAAGGGATCTGCTGTACTAGAACTATATAAACTTAAGCTGTAGTTGTAGTTCCAGACTGGCCAAGCCTAGTGCTTTAAGCCTTATACTGATACTGATCTGTTCTATACAGAAAAAAGAAGGCAGCAGTAAAAGTGAATGTGTTAGAAGTATCCACTTCACACTACACTTTTTTGTTCAGCTGGGTTCGCCCTTCCCATGGATCATATTCTTTCATGTTAAATAAATGGTATAATGTATTCATTGTGGTTCAAAGTGAATTCCAACCACCTCCACCTGGATCCTCTCCTCCCCACCTTTTCCCACAGCGTTGCCCATTACACTGGTGTAGTGTATACATGTACTTTTTTTTTTAAAGTTTTTTTTTTGTGTTGCTTAAATCTTTGTGCATGCTGCAAATGTACAGACTATATAGATGAGGTGTTTGGAGGAGGCTCCCTGTGGCCCACTGATCCTGACCAGAAGGCTAAAGCCAAACTGATCGTCAACGACTTCGGAAACAACGTATGTCCTTTTTGTCACATATATTAATGTCACGCTTGTACTCATCCCCTCTCCCACTCCATCCCTCCCTCTCTCCATCCATGCATTGCCCCGTCCCTCCCTCTCTCATCACTCTGTCTAGTTTGTGGGTGCATGGTACAGCATGTACAGAGGTGCGCCCGACCAGGAAACACTCAATGACTTGAAGAGATTCCTGAAGGAGCTTGAGGGTGTGCTGCAGGAGAACGGGAACAAGTTCTTCCAGGCTGGCGACGCTGCTGGGGCCGTGGACTTCCTTATATGGCCGTGGTTTGAGCGCATTGGCGGGCTGAGGCTAATGAACCCTGGTGAGGAACCCCCCCCCCCCCCCCGCCTCAACCCCTCATTCCAATTGATGAGCACCATCTTTTCTTTTTATTTAACAATGGCCCATGTGTTGTGCAGAAGGTACTTCCGTCCTCACTGAGACTAACTTCCCTGTCTTGTTTGGCTGGATATCTCGCATGAAGGAGGTGGAGGCAGTGAAGAAGGTGGCTCTCCCTGACTCTGCCCACTTTGCCTTTTACAAGGAGTACATTGAGACGCAGAAGCACAACTATGCAGCAGCAGACATTTCTGGAAAGGGCATCACGGTCTATGCCAAGCAGCAGTAGACTTAGCTGATGATAGCTATATGTTAATGCCCATGCATTTCTGCTTAGCTGTTGGATTTGGAATATTACATGTTTTGTTCGAATGGTTTATTTGATTCCTTTTATCTTGTCACATGCAAAAAAGGGGGTATAGTGTATGGTACAGTGTCCAACATAATCATCCATGCGCAAGCTAAAGAAATGTAACACAGATTGAAATCTCTCTAATGAATAATTCAGTACCAAATGAATGTTATATAAATGATAATTTGAAAGAGTTCACAAAACATGATAAACAAAACTACTCTGAGGGGTGACTTACGTTGGACACTGCCCAATATAATAAGTCACTTACAATTTATGTGCTCATGGCGGCTAGGCAGTAAAGATGAATGTGACACAGCAATGAGCGATAGGGTACACCTCATGTTCATTCTTAACCACATAGGTTAAAAGTTACGATGGCAATACACACTTGATCACAAGTCATTACACCTACATGTACCAGGACAAGCGAAGAGAGCAAAACTTGTATGGTTACATTAAGTGCCACCAGAAGATGTCCAGATTCTCAGTGTATTTAGAGGACAATACAAACACACAAACATACGTTGGACATATTTGTAAACTACATCTTTGCACGAGTGCTGATAAATGACATACATGTACAGGTACATGGAATGCATAAGTTGATCTCATTTTAAAAAAGAAAATTTTAAAAACACGTGAATGATCAATTAAACCCTACAGCATTCAACATCTCATTAATGAGCTCCTGGGTTATTGGGAGTCTATGTCTCTTTTGCATCTGGATAAGAAGTACACTTTGTGTGTGTGTGTGTGTGTGTGTGTGTGTGTGTGTGTGTGTGTGTGTGTGTGTGTGTGTGTATGTGTGTGTGTGTGTGTGTGTGTGTGGTGGGTACATACATGTTTTATGTGGTGTTAAGTGTATGGCGAGTTTTAAACATAAGTCAGACAGGATGCTTTGGGGGCGGCCGCTCCAGAGCTGTTGCCAGAACCAACAAGAGTGTCCTAGCCCACTCTGTGAGTACCCCTCCCCCTTCTTTGTTACCCTTAATTATATATATATAAGTTACATGTACCCCTACTGTAGTTTGGTACTACACATACATGTACATGTACATGTACCTGGATGGCACATGTACATACAATGTACTTGTGTATGTAGCTACATGTAACATGTGACTCTGCCCCTGTGGTCTGTGCACACTGCAAACTGCTAGCACATTATACACGTGTTGGTGTGTGTGTGTGTGCGTGTGGTAATTATTGATAAACACATCGT
Organism: Eunapius fragilis; assembly: GCA_963681505.1. NCBI lineage: Eukaryota > Metazoa > Porifera > Demospongiae > Spongillida > Spongillidae > Eunapius > Eunapius fragilis. Next base: position 10,606,572 of record OY811971.1, read on the forward strand.
CACTTGAGAGTGTACTTCCATTTTCTTCCTCTTCCTCTTCACACACACATGCACACACACACACACACGCACACACACATGCACACAAACACACGTGCTGTAGCTGTTTGACACTGATAACGTGGTGAACAAACACTTTGCGCAGTACGTATTCACCACTGAGGGTCACCTGGTCAAGGTGAACCCTGAGCTGCGCAAAAAGCCCTGGCCTCACATGTGAATGTCAACCACACACCAGCTCAAGGCCTGTGGAACTGTGGTTAACATGTAGGGCTAAAGGTATCCATTCTGACTACATACATGTATACTTAGCCCTACCAGTTATGTCTGCTGTGATTATTCAGTGTGTTATGTGTACAGTTGCATGCCCCACAACGTACATGTAAGAGTACATGTACTGCATCTTTTAACCCTTCAGCTTGACATGTACTCTGGTTACGGCCACTCATTTAGCTTTACATATATTACTGTAGGGCCAGTTATTTTGGAATGGTACAAACTTTGGTTGGTAACAGTCGTAAATACCATGGTTAGGAACACGACTCCACTTGGAGGTACCTGTGTTGTGTACCTATGTACATCCTTACATCCTTAACAATGGCATGGAAGCTGTTACAGAATTAGTGTTCCAAAGTTTTTAGCATTCCAACATGTACATGTATGCACCCCACCCCTCCACTCCCATACCCCCCCCCCCCCTCCCACCAGAATGCATTGCCTCACCAAGTAGAGGTACTTGCAGGTCTCACTAAGGAAGAAACTCTCCATCCTGTCCTTGTGGGATTTGTCCAGCACATTGTGAATGGTGGCATACCCACACCTGCACACAGGAGATAACTTTCATAGTCAGCTCAGACGATGATGATATCAATTCAAAATGATCTCGGGTTAGTTCCTTCTCCCCCCAATCTGGCACCAGTTCTCACCAAACATTCATACATGCACGCACACACACAAAACATACAGAGACAGACACACACACACACACACACACACACACACACACACACACACACAACACACACACACACACACACACACACACACACACACACACACACACACACACATAAGGGTTTACTTGTCTCTGGCATTCTCCTCAATGCTACGGAGAATATCACTCCCAATGTGATAGTAGAAGGGGTTTTGGGTTGCCTGAGGGAACACAGACACAAAAGAATATGGTACTAACTGACTATTGATAACATATGCAAGCATGCATATATCGTTTTAGGACCTAAGGGAGACATTGGCTACCTTGGTCCTGCTGGTCAACCTGGACTTCCTGGTCCCCTGGGACTACCTGGTCCACAAGGACCAAAGGGAGACAAGGGTGACAATGGAGGAATTGGACCACAAGGTGTTTCTGGAGCCCCAGGGAAAGACAGTGAGCTGTTTTGTCTGTGAATTACAAGGACTTTGATTTAATGCAACCATCTTCAGGTATAAAAGGAGAAAAGGGAGACTGTTTCTATCCCCCTCCTCCATCCTGTCCAAATTGTCCCGCTGGTCCTGCAGGAGCCCCTGGTCCCCAGGGACCTGCTGGAGCACCTGGTGCACCTGGACTACCCGGACCTGCTGGTCAGCAGGGACCTAAAGGAGAACAAGAACTATCTGGTAATGATGGGCAGCCTGGAGCCCCTGGTGCACCTGGCCATGATGGTAAGGGGTGGGCTCAAACATAAATACGACTCCATGCTAATTCAAACATTATAGGTGCCAAGGGAGACAAAGGTGATTCAAGGACCTTAAGGACCAAAGGGAGACCAAGGACCAAAGGGAGATCAGGGGGCAAAGGGAGATGCAGATCAGCCGGGACAACCTGGAGAAACCGGAGCTCCAGGAAAGGATGGTCAAGATGGTGCTAAAGGAGACAAAGGAGACCAAGGACCAGCTGGATATCCTGGGGCACCTGGTGAGTATATTACACAGCCAAATACATATAGGCATTATTCTATTGTGGTATCTCTTATATTAGGCAAAGATGGAGCTCAAGGTCCTGCAGGTCCTGCTGGACCAGCTGGTCCACTTGGCCCTACCGGTCCAGCTAGTCCACAGGGACCACAAGGACCAAAGGGAGATGCAGGTCTACCAGGACCGCAGGGAGCTCCTGGACCCAATGGTACATATATGCATGCATAAGCATATGAATCTTACTTCCTTTGTATTGTTGAAATTTGAGCTATAGATTAATTCTTTTTTTATTAACCAGGAGCGGTACTCTACATTCGCTGGGGTAACAATGTGTGCCCTGCTGGTGAAAGCAACATCTACTCCGGACACATTGTTAAGAGTAACAATGCTAATGATGCTGATGGAGACTACCTGTGCCTTCCTGCCACTGGCAACGCTTACCCACCTCAGACACAGAGTCCCCTCCTAAATTTGGAAGATGTTACTGATGCCAATGGACAAACCGTCCCTTGTGTAGCCTGCTTGGCAAGTGGTCGCTCCACAGTTTTCACCTTCCCTGATAATACTGTCTGTCCAACTGGATGGTATGCGGAGTATGTAGGCTACGAAGCAGCCAATCCAAAGTGGCCCGGTGAGAATCTGTGTGTGGACACATACTTTGGTGAGAAGCTAAGCAACAGTCCCTGCAACAGCCTTGCTGTCATTGCCAAGGGAGCATTTAGTGCCTACCCGTATGGCACTCAGGATGTAGTCTCCTGTGTCGTCTGTTCCAAATAAGGACTATGTATGTGCCCAACTGATAAATTTATAACACTTGTTGATTGCATTTCTTTTTTATTTTGGAAGAGATATAAATATAGTCTGCCAGCCGAGTAACATTAAAGGCGCATTGACTATAGCTTCCTCTGCACGATACTTGAAGTTAGTCTGGAGGCCCGACTGATGGTTGTACTATACTATCACTTGGCCGCATCCATTTTGAATGTGCGCTGCTGCACGAATTCGTGCAGCAGTGCACAAAACGGATGCAGTAACATGAACTGATTTATGCCCCACCTACGAGCGTGTATGTCATTAAATCATAAGCCATTAGGTTATGAATAAAAATAAATTTATACCCCGTGTTCTTGTAAAGGCCTACGTACGGATTTATATCCATTACGCTGTGAAAAGATTTGGGTTTATTGTCTGCAACGCTGCCTGCATGTATATGTTGCTCCTTATTGCTTTGCCATACAGTTATAAACAATCAAATATGCACGACACATTTTACAGCTAACAGGATCAAATAAATCCTCAACAGTACGTATCGACAGGGAAACCTCCTGGCGACATGCAGCTCATCCTTCGCGAACATTCGCCATGAACTTAAAACGCTTAGATGAAGAGTTCCACCATTCGAGTGGAAGGTTGGAAAGGTCTTATCCCCATAGGCCCGTTGAGAGCCAGGTTGGGGCACGGGGAGGAAGCCGCTACATGTACTGGCATTGGATCTAAGTTTGTGTTGGATTGCGAGAAACTATAGTTGCAGAGTATACAAACCGATTTCCACACAAAAACATCCTATCAGTTCCACTCCATCTTTTCTTACTTTGGCTGGAACGCTACCTCACAATTGTACATTAATGTGTCAATTTATATAGATTCGTACTGAATTAGTTTTCATTACTGGTTAGGCCTATGTCTATTCCAGACTATTCGACAGAATATGGCGGCAAAGATATCTATGATGGCGGTAACTATTGAATATAGTCCGTAATTAGAAACAAAGTTTGCGCGCAAATGTTTGTAAAGTCGTGGTCAATTATCTCGTTAACGTGAACGGGCACCAGGTGCCCGTTCACGTTATCGAGATAATTATCTTTGGTCTATTTTGGCGCCCCCCTATCCCTGCGCCCGGGGACATATGTCCCCCCCCCCCCCCCCCCCCCCCCCCCCCCCCGCTACGCCTGCCACTGCTTCCAGCAATATGTGGAACTTCCCGAAACCCTTCACAGAGAACCGTTGACCTAACCATAGATCTATATATAATCTCTGACCTAACCAGTCTCTTGCCCTTCCACTCTCAGAGCCGAGGTTTCCCTGGTTTGGAGATCCGGTTCCAGACATCTTCACGTATCAGCGACACGGCGGCTCCAGTATATCTAAAATAAATTCAACAGGAACAGACAAAATTACACCCTTAATACAATTACTTCTACATGACACATACAGGGCAGGTACAATGACAGGATATTCTTTGGCCTTTAAGCATTGGCCCTTGAGTGGCTAGTCCTTACCACCGAGGGGCTGGAGTTTTCCGACTGCTGTTCGGCTCCACGACTCCGGCAAAACCGCGCTATGTGACCCTTTCTACCACAGGACCAGCATGTCGTTGCGGCAGCCCCCTTCCTCCACTGCGCCGCATCCACGCTCTGTCTCGGGCTTCCCTTCTCGCTCTCCATGCGCAGCTCCAAATGGTCCAGCCTTAATTTCATTCAGTGCCTTCAAGGTCTTGTGGCCCGAGTGAATTATTTTCTACTGTCCACTGGAGATAGATCGATGCCTATCACGAAATTTTAAAGCCTGGCTGGAGATCTACAGACAATCTGGTGACTGCTCCTTGTTGCCACAGGATAGTTGTGTACATGCAGCCTATTCTTTATTACCAGGCATATATGGTACGTGGATTGTACAAGACAGGGTAATTTGCTTGTTAAATACTTAGAAGCATTGTTCTGAATGTGCACAATTCAAACAGGAGAGACTTTGTTTGCACAAGTCAAAGATGTGACCCAGGAAGATATGAAGCCTATTTCTAATCTCACAATGGGGGCGGAACTTCTCTATGAATTGAAAGGGAACGTATACCCTGTTCAATTTGTTTCTTACAAAGGTATATATAATTATACATACATGAATACTCTATTCTTTTACCCTACAACATCAAAGCAGAAAGTAAGAATGGCATACTGTATTATTCATCAAGTTTAATATAAACTTTAATTTCTGTTTAGAGACCAAAGCAAGCCACCAAGATCCCTCACCAGCTCCAGTACTGTAGCATGGATCAGAATGAAATATTACAACCATTTAACATATGTGTACCTCTTAACAATAGGTTGACGACAACACAACAATTGATCAAGACAATGCAAAGGTTTGTTTCTCGTATAAACTGTCAATGTCATTCAATTCTGTGCAGAGTTCAGCTTTGCTTGATGATCAAGTGTCGAGGAGGGACATGCTTTTGAAAGCAGCATCAGGTATGTATCTAGCAATAGAAAATAATGCAGAGCATAAATTTTACCAGTTTGAATCTAATACAACTACACATTAGCTGGCAGTGGAGGTGAAAAGGTACATAAAAATTATATTTTATTGCATGTAATGTGCTGAACCATTTTGTGCCAATTCAGAATGAAAACAGTCCAGAAGGGACTTTGATGGTATTTCAATTGAAAATTGTGCGAACATGCTATTATGTATTAGTCATTTAGAATCTGATATCAGAGGCTATTGGGAAGCTTGATGCAATGTCTGCTGTCCAAACTACCTTACTTAACAAGATGGAGGAGATATTGAACATTTAAAAGTCAAAACCACCATTCTCTCCTGCCGCAGAAAGCATTCCCATTGCAGGTGCTATTATTACTATAGAGTATGACACAATTAATGTAATGCACTTCAAATGAACCTCAAAGTTCGGCAACTAACTTACTTCCACAAACAGGAAGCAATGAGGTTATAGTGAGTCACAATTTACCCATGCATATATGCGGCCTGCAACCACAGGTCAACTGAACAAATGTGCTTATAATGCCTTCCAAGAATCCTTACACATTTGGACTGACTTTACTGGACATGTTTTTCAAAGGAGGAACTCTCTATGTCACTACTGTTCTCCAGCAGCACGAGTGACAGACCCTCCCTTGATCAAGCCAAAGTTTCTAGAATCATTGGTGAGAATGAATTGCTTCTTGAAATGTATGAAATTAAGATTTTATTTCAGAGATTATAAATAAGCGGTACCAACCTGGCGATTGGGACATGAAAACATTCGTCACAAAAGCCAACCAAAAGTGCACTTAGTGTTTTACTGTATTATTTTATCTAGTATTAATGCCTTGATAAGTCTTGACAAGAAATATCAAGATCTGCATGGATCAGGGAAAGTCTTGATAAGTCTTTGTTCGAAATTCTGGTCAAGTATTGATAAGACTTGATAAAACATGATAATTTTTGCAAAGTCTTGCCACGTCATGCTTGGTAAGTCTTGATAAGACTTGATAAAACTAGAATAAGTCTTGGCAAGTCAAGCTTGGTAAGTCTTGATAGGTCTTGATAAGACATGACAAAACGTTGCAAGAATTTTTCTATGGACGTGTCTATGGAGTAGAAGGAGGGGGAGGGGAGGGGAGAGGGAGAGGAGGGGAGGGGGAGAGGAGGGGAAGAGGAGGGGGTGAGGAGGAGAGGGAGAGAAGGGGAGGAAAAGGAAGATAGGGAAAGGAAGAGGATGGAGAGGAAGGGGAGGGAGAGGAAGGGGAGGGAGAGGAGGGAGGTGGAGCGGGTGGGTAGGTGGAAGTAGTGCATGTTGAATCACCCCATAATATCTATGCACTACAGATGTTGTTAGTACATCTTTTCTTTTTGGGTGTCTTTTGTAATACAACATGATAGCAATGACCTTTTCTTTCGTTGAAGAGTGTGTCAAAGTTGATGCGTCCCATGTTCTCCACAAGTATATATGTCCAGGATCCAGGGATTTTCGTCCTGGAGGGCCAGAAGAGTTAAGGTACATGGAGATGTGTGTGTGAGTAGAGAAACACACACTTTCACACACACACACACACACACACACACACAGACATCTTCAAGTATCAGATGTATGAATAAAGTATAAAGCAATCATTACGTAATCAGTGCAGAGTGTTAAATTGAAGCATTCCTATGGCGACATTTACGTATATTTAGAATTGTGCAAACAAAAGAGGAGAGCTAAACAACAAGACGACGAGTTAGAATTCTCCTGCGTTCCTTACAGTGATCCCAAACAAAAGCGGGCATCTGCTCGTGACGGTAATTGAAGCAGGGGGGGGGGGGGGGGCCACTTGCCAGTATTAATAATTGATAGAGGAAAAAACACTGCACAAAAAGTTGGGTTTACTACGTCTGAACACGATGCGTAAACTTGTCGCAAACATGAAACATTATCTTTGCACACATATTTACGCATATGTACACATGTAATAATGTCTTTACGCTAATGTTTGCAATACATTTACCACGTACGTAAAGGTGCTTACATATTTACGTACATATTTACAACATATTTGCTACAGGTGTAAATACCGTTATATATTTACCTACATCTTTGCAATACGTTTGCTAGCGATAGATTTGCCATTGTCTTTACAGGGTAAGTAAATATATGACCCAAATTCTAAATAAACGAAATCGTGCATTACAGGCCCGGCCCAGGTCACTCTCGTACTCGATTCGACCCTACTCGCGCTCGAGACTTCACGACTCACACTCGCGATTCTACACTACGTACTCGCGTTATTTGAGCGAGCAGAGTCAAATTTGAATAAAGTTAAGCGACAAGTCGACAGTCATACCGGCCGCCCGCGACCTTCAGCCAACGCACGAAGGTCGGGCTATGCACCCAAATGTAATTATTATGATCTGGTTCCGCTTGTGCCCAGCTTCTAGTACTTCTACAAACGACGCTTGTGGAACATCAAATGCGCCACTGGTGGAGTATGTACTATGGTGGAGTATATGTACACTGGTGGAGTATGTACACGGGTGGAGTGTGTGCACTGGTGTAGTGTGTGCACTGGTGTAGTGTGTGGAGTGTGTGCACTGGTGTAGTGTGTACACTGGTGGAGTGTGTGCACTGGTGTAGTGTGTACACTGGTGGAGTATGGTGGAGTGTGTACACTGGTGTAGTGTGTACACTGGTGGAGTGTGTACACTGGTGGAGTGTGTACACTGGTGGAGTGTGTACACTGGTGGAGTGTGTACACTGGTGGAGTGTGTGCACTGGTGTAGTGTGTACACTGGTGGAGTGTGTGCACTGGTGTAGTGTGTACACTGGTGGAGTATGTATACACTGGTGTAGTGTGTACACTGGTGGAGTATGTATACACTGGTGGAGTGTGTACACTGGTGTAGTGTGTACACTGGTGGAGTGTGTACACTGGTGGAGTGTGTACATTGGTGGAGTGTGTACACTGGTGTAGTGTGTGCACTGGTGTAGTGTGTACACTGGTGGAGTGTGTACACTGGTGGAGTGTGTACACTGGTGGAGTGTGTACACTGGTGTAGTGTGTGCACTGGTGTAGTGTGTGGAGTGTGTACACTGGTGGAGTGTGTACACTGGTCTAGTGTGTAGTGTGTACACTGGTGGAGTGTGTGCACTGGTGTAGTGTGTACACTGGTGGAGTATGTATACACTGGTGGAGTGTGTACACTGGTGTAGTGTGTACACTGGTGGAGTATGTATACACTGGTGGAGTGTGTGGAGTGTGTACACTGGTGTAGTGTGTACACTGGTGTAGTGTGTGCACTGGTGTAGTGTGTGGAGTGTGTACACTGGTGGAGTGTGTACACTGGTGTAGTGTGTGCACTGGTGTAGTGTGTACACTGGTGGAGTGTGTGCACTGGTGTAGTGTGTACACTGGTGGAGTATGTATACACTGGTGGAGTGTGTGGAGTATGTACACTGGTGTAGTGTGTACACTGGTGGAGTATGTACACTGGTAGAGTGTGTGGAGTGTGTACATTGGTGGAGTGTGTACACTGGTGGAGTGTGTGGAGTGTGTACACTGGTGGAGTGTGTACACTGGTGGAGTGTGTGAAGTGTGTACACTGGTGGAGTGTGTGGAGTGTGTACACTGGTGGAGTATGTACACTGGTAGAGTGTGTGGAGTGTGTACATTGATGGAGTGTGTACACTGGTGGAGTGTGTGGAGTGTGTACACTGGTGGTGGAGTGTGTACACTGGTGGAGTGTGTGAAGTGTGTACACTGGTGGAGTGTGTGGAGTGTGTACACTGGTGGAGTATGTACACTGGTAGAGTGTGTGGAGTGTGTACATTGGTGGAGTGTGTACACTGGTGGAGTGTGTGGAGTGTGTACACTGGTGGAGTGTGTGAAGTGTGTACACTGGTGGAGTGTGTGGAGTGTGTACACTGGTGGAGTGTGTACACTGGTGTAGTCTGTACACTGGTGGAGTGTGTGGAGTGTGTACACTGGTGGAGTGTGTGGTGTGTGTACACTGGTGGAGTGTGTGTAGTGTGTACACTGGTGGAGTGGGTACACTGGTGGAGTGTGTGAAGTGTGTACACTGGTGGAGTGTGTGTAGTATGTACACTGGTGGAGTGTGTGAAGTGTTTACACTGGTGTAGTCTTTACACTGGTGGAGTGTGTGGAGTGTGTACACTGGTGAAGTGTGTGGAGTGTGTACACTGGTGGAGTGTGTGGAGTGTGTACACTGGTGAAGTGTGTGGAGTGTGTACACTGGTGGAGTGTGTGGAGTGTGTACACTGGTGGAGTGAGTGGAGTGTGTACACTGGTGGAGTGTGTACACTGGTGGAGTGTGTACCACTGGTGGAGTGTGTACACTGGTGTAGTGTGTGGAGTGTGTAACTGGTGGAGTGTGTACACTGGTGGAGTGTGTACACTGGTGTAGTCTGTACACTGGTGGAGTGTGTGGAGTGTGTAACTGGTGGAGTGTGTATACTGGTGGAGTGTGTATACTGGTGGAGTGTGTACACTGGTGGAGTGTGTACACTGGTGGAGTGCGTGGAATGTGTACACTGGTGGAGTGTGTACACTGGTGTAGTGTGTGGAGTGTGTAACTGGTGGAGTGTGTACACTGGTGTAGTCTGTACACTGGTGGAGTGTGTGGAGTGTGTAACTGGTGGAGTGTGTATACTGGTGGAGTGTGTACACAGGTGGAGTGTGCACACAGGTGGAGTGTGTACACTGGTGTAGTCTGTACACTGGTGGAGTGTGTACACTGGTGGAGTGTGTACACTGGTGGAGTGTGTACACTGGTGTAGTCTGTACACTGGTGGAGTGTGTAACTGGTGGAGTGTGTACACTGGTGGAGTGTGTGGAGTGTGTACACTGGTGGAGTGTGTGGAGTGTGTACACTGGTGGAGTGTGTACACTGGTGCAGTGTGTAAGTGTACATTGGTGGAGTTAGTGTGTGTGGAGTGTGTAAGCACTACGTATTCTGTTCTGCTTTTTGTGGTGTGCGTGTTTTGCATACATGTTTAATGAATAATAATGGCTATTACACTGTAGGAGTACAAACTGTTAACATTGTGATGTGTGTAGAGTATTAATATTCATTCATATAAATGTTTTCTGTGGTATAGGACACACATATAGTGTGTCTTCATCATTCATGCTGTTGAATCCTGCCACAAATTGGGATTGTATCCTTTGCACAGGAAGAAAACTTGCTGGCCCAAACGGTTCGAACAAGTTTGCACACCAGGTCTCCATTCTGGTAGCAGCTACATTATGCTGCGAAGAATGTTGATACCATTGCACAAAAGCAAATACATGTGGCACTACATTCTGTTGAATTGTAAAGCTGTGTTTGAAGAAATATAGAACACGTCCAGGCCGAAAGTCAACGGTGTTGATGTCTACTTTTCCGTCTCTACCACACCATGCTGCCAATATGAAGGATGATCTTTTGGATTTGCTTTGTTGTGAACCATACACATTGTTACCGAACTTAATTTTAGAATGTTTCTTGGCATAAAATGATATTTGCTGATAGTTTGCTGCTTGATTGTATAAAACTTTGTATGATTCGATTAAGTAGGCAATGGAAGATTCATCAAGAAAAATTTCTTTACTAACACCTACAAGGTCATATGGTTCAAGACAATGCCAAATCATTCTATTTACCTCACATGCAGGCAACCTTGATGCAGTCTGAATTTCCAAATGTGAATTAGAATTTAGAGCAAGCATGTCATTGAGAGTTCCAACAACTGCAGTTGTTTGGTCTAACTCCTGTACAATCGAATGGGCAGTGTAGCTTTCATCTCTTATATGTAACTTGCCTATTTCCATTTCTTGAACAAAATGCCTCATTAACTGTACTTCAATAGACCTGTTGTTAGTTCTATAGCTACCCAAAATACCATTGTATCTTTCAAATGAAAATAACCAGAATGCATAGACAGGCCCATAGTCCAAAATGCAGTTCAAGATGTGCATGTGCATGTGCATGTTAGGCGTAACCTTGTCCTTATCATACAGCCGCTGAAACTGCTTGCAAAACTGCAATAGTAACTTGTGTCCCTCCATAGCATCATGAATCTTCAGCATAGGGGAAACTAGGATGTTGCATGCTTGTACAAATAGATACCAGCACTCAAGATGCTCCTGTTCTAGCACGCCATGAAGGGCATACATAGAAAAAACCATTGGCCATGTTTTCCATTGGTCTGCTGTAAAAGAACTGAATGAAGATGCAATTCTATGTGGGATTCTACCCATTGAAGGAGTTTCACACTTATCAACTTTCTCTTGCATCATTGCATGAAACCTTTTAGGTATAATAGGTTCAATATCATCTAACCATACGTTCTTCATAATGTGTTTTGCTGTTCCAAGGAATAGGTTGTGCATGGGGTCAACTATATGAAAGCGAACACAATCAAAGTATTCCAAAAGCATTAAAGCAGTAAATCGTGAACCGTATTGTGATTCTATACGATGTCTTGCAGCTTGAGTTGTTTGCATGGAGGCCAAATCTGCTTGTTCACGGTGGTCAGATTCATTTCGTAAGGGCGATTCATCTTCGCCATCATCGAAACAACCAAAACAAGCATGACCAGTTTCACAGTTGATGTGAAACTCTTTAGTGCACTTTGAACATCCCAATTTAGCCATGTGGCCTAAAAATCCACAAACTTTCCTTGCTGCAGGAATATCACAGGCTACACAAAGCAGTCCTGCTTTCAAATGCACTTGCTGGCCTGGGTTGTCTGGCATATTAATGACCATGCCCTCACTCCACAAAACCTTTAATTCCTCCACTAAGGGCTCCAGGTAAGAATTAATATTAAGCGGAGGCTCATTTGGACCTGGAATTAAACCAAAAAGAATCATGTTTTCTTTTAAAAATCTTTTTGAGCGTGGAAGATTCATAACAGATAAATACACAGCTCCAACACTGTATGGTGTGTGCTTGAATGGGGTAAACCAGTCAACGTTCATCATTAGGCCTATGTTATGGGGGGCAGCAAGGAATGCTGACCCATTGACATACTGGAACTCCTCCCAAATCTTGCCATCATAGATATCACAAAGAGTATCCTTGGGTATCTTCCGTTCACGCCAATGTTCACATGAGTTCAAAACACCTGGCTTACTAAGCAAAGTTTGCAACGATTCTATAAGAGGTTTATAACAGTACACTTTCAAAGGATAGAACTTGTGATCCCCATCTTTAGTGACTACAGCCCTCAAAAGTTGAGATCCGCAATGCTGCCTTCGGGAACGATGAGGGTGGTTGGGGAACTTGAAAAATGAGCACACTTTGGGATCATTTTAGCTTTATCAACAAAGCACTTCTCAAACTCATAAAGAGTATGGCATTTCGGGCAAGAAACTAAACGCCTAAAGTCATTGCTGTTAACATTGAGACAACTATGTAAGCCTATAATTGAGGTTGGAAAAATGGTTGTCATCTGGGCAACAAAAGATGAAAACCTACCTACAATGATAAAAACACAGCTGATAATGCGAATTAAAGCTGAGACTGCAGCTATTGAGATGTTGTATCTTGATGACCACTTAGACAAAAGTACTAAAAAGAAAGCTACAACTCTTGAAGAGTCGTCACTACAGACATCAGTTTCTAGATGCACGAGATGCTCATGCAAGGAATTAGTTGATTTTTCCATCATGTCACCTTCAATTTCAGAAACATTCACACCTTCCCACACCTCACCATCATCCACCTCATCTTCCAGGCAGTCCTCCGTAGCTTGTAGCTCAGCAGTGGAGTTATCCATCTCATCATCACTTAAACCTTCCGAATTATCACTGCCTATGAAAAAATAATGGAGGATTATCAGTGACAGTGCAAATCCAAAATGATTGCTAATACGACAAGGCTTACTACATGGTGGATGTCAGTATGATAATTTATCCCTGACCTGAATTTAATTGAATTGCACCACCATCATCCCCCTCATCCTCAGATGTAGACGGAACAGATTGACAATCTTTACTCCAAATCCGCGTGTGATCATCGTAGTATGCCTCCTTGTGCCTTAAAAATGTACGTGCTGATATAAATTCCTCACAGTGTTCGCAATATCGATACAAATGATTCCGATCCATTGTATATACACAGACGCGAAGTTTTTCAAAATAAAAACGTCAGAAAATTCGGACCAATCAATTTCATTCTATACTTAACAAGATACATCAAAAAATACACAAGGCGGTAAAATCAGACCAATCATTTTTCACTTCTGCGCAAAAAAAACGCGCGCGTCACATAATGCAGCTGTTGACAGCAGCTCATGTACGCATGATTAGTTTCACTATCTGTTGCATTCATTTTTCTTTGAATCAGTCAGTATGTCATCAGCTCGTACTCCCGTTCGACCACTCGGAACAGGTGAAGACAGCGAGCGTAGGGTTTTGTCACCTTTTCTGTCGTCGTCGAGATCTTTGTTGCAGCCTGCAGGTTAAAAAAAAAATCATTCATTTCATGCAAATGAGGACCATTTGTTTTAGATTCCCGACGACAGGAAAGTGCCGCCGGCAGTACTGGTAATGTTAACGTCCAGATACTTGCGGCGATTAAATCGCTCCAAGAACAAGTGGCGGACTTACAGGCCAAGTCTACGCAACCAGCTGCCTCTTCCATCGAACAATGTGCAGTTTCTAAAAAAGCACCAAAAGAACTGTTGGTAAAGTATATTGAACTTTATCATGCATGTAATATCAATAACGTGCTTTCTATAGACATCTATTCACAGTGTTGTGAGGCATCTTCGAGAAAGACTGGATGCACCTATGCAATGGGACACAAGTTCAGGGTAAGCAATTTGCATTTGAAAACATAACCTTATAATTGCATGTATTGCACAGTTTTTCTTCGCCTGAAAATATGCGGGTGACATCGGAGATTGTAACAGCCTGTGTCAACGAGAAGTATCCTGCTTCCGTTGTACAAAGTAAGTCACTATCCATGCAAGAGAGTATACATGTATATATTCAAACAATGTTTTTACAGAAGCCACCAAAAAATACTTCACAACTCTGAAGCGGCGCTCACGTCTACAAACTAACAACAAACTTCCAGACGCGAGAAAAAAACAACGAAGGCTTCAGCGAAAGCACCACGTACGTTTATGACTATGCAGAATTTAACGTGATGTGTATTAGCATTAATCAATAATCATTCGGCATACAGAAACTTCAGAATCGCAAAGTAGCTCTGTCGGGATCAACAACTTTAACACAGGAGCAGAAAGAAAAGTTTTCTTCTATTCTTCGCATCGAATACATGTCTTCAGAAGAAAGCGCCGAGGAATCGGGTGAGGACGAGCACATGGGGGAACGATTAAAGGTGCTCCTCATTCACACTCTCCCATGGAGAAATCCAAGCGTGAACGAAATGTTCCAATCACTGGATCGCAAAAGTGCAAGAAAAAGAACATCAAGAGCAGCTGAAATGTGCCGCAAACGGTGCCGTGCTAGCGCTACTGAACCATCCTCGCCGAGCGGATTTACAGCAAAACCTCCACCATCCTGCCCTGCGTGGGCAAAAGTGTCTGACTGTTAATTTTAGTTATCGTGATGTGTAATGTACTGTATGTATATATTGATATCAAAATATTTTAACTTCAATAATAGATGTGAACCAAGATATTTTTAAACTATAGGCGTGTTGTAAAAATAAGACGTCATAATGTTGTGTATTTATAGAACAATTTTGTATACCTTGTGTAAAGCTATTGCAAATGTTACATTTGACATCATGTTTGCGATGCGCAAACATGAGTAAAACCAGCCTTTACCATCTTTACACCGTCATGTAAACATCACGTTTGCGTCGTCGTAAATACAAGTAAATATACGTAAATGTGACCTTTACATCATGTTTACGTATTATTTACCGCACGCGTAAACACAATTTTTTACGCAGTGTGTGATCAGCTAGAATTACCGTACATACTCCCTTCTTGCACAAACATCTTCTTGCACAAACATACTAGTATGCTAAGCAGATTCCTAAATACCTTCTATACATGGAGTCAACCTATGTGTGATCAGCTAGAATCACCATATATACCTCAAATGCAACAGATGTTAGGTGGATGCCATTTGCCACGGAAGCAGGTCCCCCGTATATCTCCATATATCCCCCCCGTATATCTCCATTTGGTTTACGAGATATACGTATTAACCACTCAAAAGTGGAGGTGTTGTGAGCCCCAGCATATTCATTGTAACAAGCCAGTGCTTTTGACATATGCCAAAATGAAATTTACATGCACACAATGTTGTATGACTTCAGCTGGACCAATGTAATATATTGATTGTGCAGGAGACAATCCCACAATACTGGTGCTATGCACAATGATTAATCTCTATAGTCACTTGCAATAAAAATCCTTGTCTTGCATTTCAAAAATACACAATACACTGATATAGAACATGGGCTGTGTGTTAAGAGCCTTGGACTACTTGTTGTAGCTTGCCAGTCTATTCAGACAAATATGACAAAAGACATCAGTGTTTTTATTTGAGCATTGTGACCATCCACATTTGTAATCGACGTGCATACCGTCCTCACCTACCCACCAGTAATAGGTTCTGCACATAATGCACTGACCAAATATACATGGTGCTGTTTAGGAATCTTACATGCATTATTTGTCTGCTTCCAACTGAGAGGTAACAACCTCAAAATGATTTCCATTTCTATACATGGATTTTCTTTCAACAATGTTGGGAATGCTGGGTCAATTGCATCGGGGTTTGCCATGAAGCTCCAGCTAAAAGCAAAGGTAGCATCAAAAGAGTAAATATTGCACAGCAGCAGGTGTGACAATGTGACCATTTCATTACTCAGTTGTACCATAGCTACCCAACACATCCATTTATCCAGGCATAGAGTATTCTAGAAAGAGTGCTGTGAAAATTGAATTAGTCTGGACATTAACACTAGTACGACATCAATGGCACTTGTACGGCATCGATGGATGTGATCGATCGATCCCCGATCGATGGGGCTGATCGATGGCATCGATGGATGGACGGGATCGATGTTTCAATCGATGAATCATCAATGGGCTGACTGCATTTTTTGTTTGGCATAAAAGGATGAATAGTTGCATGATCGATTAATGAAAGCAGCCGATAATTGCATGATCGATTAATGAAAGCAGCCGATAGTTGCATAATTGATTGATGAAAGCAGCCGATTTCGGACGATTGAATTTTGACATGATCGGTGTTCCATATGTTCAGACCTTCAAGTCTGCCTTAAAAATTGCAGTTGCACGTGGAACCTTTTTGAAACAAGCTCTCAGTAATTTCTATTGAGTTACACCTCAGAGTACTACTTGTGAAGCTCATTGTGTATTATTCCTGAACCTTTAACCTCCCGTCGTCCTACGCGTAGGATTATCGTCCTACGTGTAGGACGCAAGTTTAAATTAATTTTAAGCAAACTCATATGATCTAAGAACAAACTAAAATCTCATTGTACTGTAGAAATGGTTATTAAAATATTTTTACTTTCTTGCAATTCTGTCAAATACAATCAATACTGCATTGCTAAATAATGTATTTGTGGTAAATCGCAAAGCAACTTAAAGTAGTAAAAAGTAATGTTGAGAAATCAGAGCAACATGTTAAATGAAGGGGTAGTAAGACAGGTCTTTTGCACTAAGCGTATAAAAAAGCACATTGTTGTAGATTTGGAAATTGCTAGCTCCACAAGCTTATGAACAATAGGTATTTGTCAGAAGCATGTTGCGGGAATAGCCAAGTGAATGGATAAAACCTTGAAAACATACAGTGTGTTTTCGGTAAAAGTGGCAAAATATATAGTAGCACACACATCATGCTTCAAAAAACATTCAAAAAAAGTTATACTTGTCGTACTTTTTTCTGTGAAAATTAAATTCTCTACATAATGCATTTTTAAGAACCGTATCGGTTTATTAGCATCGTGTAACCAAGGGTGCAATTTAAAAAATAGACTGACAATTGGTAAATTTAGCACAATAGACACATCAAACAGCAGTAGAGAAATTGATGCCAAAAAACTGCATTAATGAGTTTTCAAATACTGGTCCTACGCGTAGTACTTGGACCCGGAGAATTAAGGTGAAAAGAGCACTACATACTCAGTTGGACTTAATGCGTCCAGATCTCAGAATTGAAGTCAACAAGAAACAAGCTGATCAAAAGGTTGTTCATGACAGGCATTCTAGGGATTGGCAGTATTTTTTGGGTCAAAATGTCATGGTAAAAGACATACAAACTGGTTTCAGCTGGATTCCAGGAATAATCATTGAACGTTTAGGTCCACTGTCATACTTGGTGATGTTAGAAGATGGTCGCATAAGGAAGAGGCATGTGGATCATATTCGGGAAGTAGCTGAGCAAACTCTGAATAAGGAGACAGCCACCCCACTAGAGGTTGCCCATTCCAACAAATGACTTAATAACTACCTTCTCCAACTCAACACAATTAAGGTCGTGACCCCCCCCCCCGTAACGTAATTAAAATTAGTTTGAAAATGCATGTTACGCTTGTCTTTTTTTCTTTCAGATTACTTCAATGAAAGCAACTAAATTGTACATGTAAAGAAAGAAGGCGAATTGAGGATTCTTAATATCCACTCCAACGTTTTAATGGACGTTGCGTTAAAGCTATTCCGAAGTTTGAGCTCAGCCATGTTTGGCAAGGGAAAATCGCTTGAGGTGGAAACTTGGTCGGTGTGTAACATGGCATTGTGCTATGTCAATGTGTAGCTGAACTTGCGAACTACCCTAGAATGCATTCCGCTTATTAATTTGTTGCTTATACATGAAGTTGTTTGAAGTTAAAGTGCTTATGTGAATGACATTATGCACATGAGCAAAGTTTATAAGGTATAAAACTTCCGTTAACCAGCTTTCAAGACAAGCGGTGAATGGATTCAAGTAGTAAAATCTAAGTAGGACAATATGCCCACTCAGGTGGGGTGTTGTACTCAAGTGGGGTATTGTGTTCAAGTGGGGGTGTTGTGTTCAAGTGGGGATGTTGGTGTTATGTTTGAGTGGGGATGTTGGTGTTGTGTACGAGTCGTGGTGGTGTTGTATTTGAGTGGGGAGTGATGGTGTTGGTGTTGTGTTCAAGTGGGGGTGTTGTGTTTGAGTGAAGTGTTGTGTGTGAGTGGGTGAATGGGGTGTTGTACGCAAGTGGGTGTTGTGTTCGAGTGTGTGTTGTGTGTGAGTAGGGGTGTTGTGTTGAGTGGTGTGCAACTGTTCACTACAGCACTTTAAAAAGGCACAGAAACAGAGAGATCCCTATGGTTTTTAAAGGGCTCTGTATAGTGTGATAATTCTAAACCACATTTAAATGCCTACATTGCAATGTCAATCAGATGATGACTGCATTCTTTACAGGACAACTGCCATAGTGATATGCAATCCATAGCAAAAAACGTTTACTGTGGATATGCTTGTGTAGCCATAAAGGAGTTAAATGAAGAAGACTTCAAAACATTCTTTCAATCCTCCCTACACATAAACGAAGAGTACTTCTTACAAAAACATGGGAAGAAATCACCTTCTAAATACAAAAAAAATCTTAAAGAAATTGTTGCAGTTTTTCATAAAAAATGGCATCCTCAAAGCAATAAAGACATGTATGAACAAACTTTTAGTTTTGAAAACTGGAAAAGCTTGACTACAAAGGAGAAAGAGATGCACACTTTAGCAGAATGTACAATGTGCTTCCAGAAACACTACGATCTTCAATGCACATTTCCAGCTGCACCTATTTATACACCCACACTTTCTCCAATACAAAACAAAATATCTTCCGAAAATGAGTTCATACTAGCAGCAATTTCAACTGTGGACAAAGTGTGCCTGCCTGCATTTGGCCGAACATTTTTAGAATCCCTTACAAAGTCACACCATATAGAAAAACACAAAAGCAAAAATCAGAAAAGAAACAGAAAACTAGGGCTATATACAAAAGATGCAGAGATGAGTGCAACAAAGAGCTTGAGAAAACAACACCTGTTACACTATTAACAGAGACAGAGTCAGTGGCCAGTTACAGTCGAAAAAGAATAAGGCAGTATTTTGATGCACCCGATGTAATCAAAAAAAAGAAAACTACCCATTCACCAGACTTTAAGAATGTTGAATGGAACACACAGCAGGTATTGGATGATCTAAAAGAAGCTGTAAGCAGTAAAGAAAAAATCGGTGTGGACACAGTTTGCTATGAAGCATGGCATCAAAGGTCAAAATGGAGGGCAAGTAGCAAAAGAATTTGCCTCTGTACATGGTTTTGATACTACACAGCTTTCTGCTCGAAAGTACAAAACAGGGGCTCGTTCTACAAAGAAACATTTTTCAGGTACCAATATTTCAATTCCAATATCTCCAACCCAAAAAATTGTGAAAAATGCAATAATGCAAATGGTAGTGTCAGGTGAAATACTGGTGGGCCAAGCATGTTGCCCATACAATATCACACAATTTATAGTGAAAGATGGAAATGTTAGTAAAGAAACAAAAGTTGTACAGGGACGAAAAATTCCATTTCATGAACTAAGATTAAAGCTGCTGCAATCCCATGAGCAATTCATGCATTTATATCCTGATGAAAAAATTCAAATAATGGAAAAAAATGAATTGCAACAGCACCTTAGCAAATGTCTCTGCATCGAAAGTGCATCAGTGGAGGAAATGCGAGAGTTACTTACAGCAATGCAACGAACACGCACACTTTCACTTTGGCATGACCACGCAACGATACTTGGGAGGGGCTACATACTTATCACCATACATACCGTGTATGATGATATGGTGTTCAAGCATGATGAGGATATTACAATGAAACACACTTCAAATGTTTGTGTACAAACACTAGTAGAGCAACCAATGATATATTTAATTGCACTGAACTCTTCAAGCATTGAAGACCAGGCTGGAATTATTCCAGACCGTGTTGACGATTTAAGTGAACCGATTTTGTCATCAAGTGGGATCAAAATAAATGACAAACTTAAATTCTTCACAGGTGACCATCCCGCATCCTTTACCATCTTTACACCGTCATGTAAACATCACGTTTGCGTCGTCGTAAATACAAGTAAATATACGTAAATGTGACCTTTACATCATGTTTACGTATTATTTACCGCACGCGTAAACACAATTTTTTACGCAGTGAAGCCATCGCTTGTGCAAGCCTTGGGGATTTGTCATAGTTAATGAAGATATACATACACAGTTTGATGCTTTTGTCATAGTTAATGAAGATATACATACACAGTTTGATGCTTTTGTCATAGTTAATGAAGATATACATACACAGTTTGATGCTTTTGTTTCATCCATGCCATTACTCTCCCAAGGCTGCTACCTGCAGTGTGGTCCACTGCTGCAGTACTCGAATACGCACATGAGGCCTATTCCCGCCACCGTTGTGCAATTGTTTGGAGATGAATACCTCTTCCTTCATTATGCAGATGTGGATACTCTATGTGAATGGGTTTTCAAAGCAAGTGAAGAATTTGAGAAACATAATGAATCTGCAGAAGACGCTGCTGAACACCCTGTGGAGTCTGAGTTGAAGGAGGGCAGGAAGACTAATTGCAAATGCACCTCAAGGAAGCCAAAGCTCTGGATGACATTTGATGAATTTCAATTGTATGAAGCAGACAGGTAACATCGTAAAAATACGTGGGTGATTATATAAAACATTTATATCATCCTTTTTTGTTCAGATCTATTCTTGAAAACAACCAATCCTGGTTGAATGACAACATCATCAATGCTGCGCAAACCCTCCTAAAGAGCAAGTATGGTACACCAGGTCTCTAGAATACACTACTCACTGCAGCACTCCAGGGCTGTATAGTAGGTGGAGAAGAGTTTGTGCAAGTGTTGAATTCTGGCAGAAACCATTGGCTTACCATATCTACTATCGGTTGTCCCTACTCTACAGTCAACATATGTGACAGCATGTGTTGCACTCTACCTAGTACCACACAAAAGCAGATATGTGCACTGCTTATGACCCATTAAGCAAATGTAACCCTGCGTTTCATCAATGTCGACAAGCAGAATAATGCGAATGACTGTGGTCTTTATGCATTAGCATTTTGTGCAGCTCTCTGTTTCGGAGATAACCCACAACACATCACCTTCTCTAGCACTAACATGAGAAAGCATGTGCTGCATTGCTTGATGCAAAATGAAATGGAACCTTTTAATGGTGAGATGTTAAAAAGGAAGATGGTAAAGGAGACACAGCTACTTGAAATCATCTGCACATGTCGGAGCATAGAGGATGGTGACATGGTGGATGCGACGTTTGCAAGGAATGGTTCCATCAAGGGTGTATAACTGTACCAGAAAATATTTGGAACACGCCTTCAACACCATGGATGTGTGATTCATGCAAAGGATAAATAACGGCCCACAATTCACAAACCAAACTTAGTTAAATGTACTCAAGGAACTTGCCTTTTTAGATCTCAAGGAACTTGCCTTTTTAGATCTGTTTTTTGTGTGCGCTCGTCATTATTTTAATTTGCTGCATGCTATTTATTTCATTAAATTTTCTGAATCTATACACTGTTAACTGATCCAGTTACCGGTACCCGGTTTCAAAACCAGTCAACCCACTTTAAAACGGGTCAGTTTTGCATATTGGTTTTAAAATCGGTCGACCCATTTTAGAACCGGTTGACCGGCTTTAAAACCGGTCGACCGGCTTTAAAACGGGCGACCCGCTTTAAAACGGGTCAAGTTTTTAATTGGGCCGTAACATATACATAAAATTCTTTCATTTGTCTATTTACCTATATCAATAGTGCAAATATGCTTGAACTAAGTTGCATTAATTGCCCAATTTTTCTCGCATTCAGATTCCTTGGAAATGATTTGTTTGTGTTGACAACTCGGTAGGCTAAATAGTATCATCAAATTTCAATTCAATTATTATAATACAAATATATGTATAAATTACATACATACATACAATAACATCTACACACAGACATACAACAAGGTGACATTAACCTGGTTAGATAGAAGTGGCATTTGCTCTAACCAGTTGTAAGTTAAGAAAAGTAAAAAAAAACATTCTCTAACGAGAAAGTTGGTGGGATATAGGAATTGGAGGCAAAGGTGGTGTAAAAAGGAGAACAAGGTTTTGAGAAAAGGGTAAATGAGACAAAAATCCTATATTTAGCACTTCTTTTGGTTCTGTTACAATTACACGTGCTAAATATAGGATTTTTGTCTCATTTACCCTTTTCTCAAAACCTTGTTTTTACACCACCTTTGCCTCCAATTCCTATATCCCACCAACTTTCTCGTTAGAGAATGTTTTTCTTTACTTGTTTCCTCTATTTTTTTAAATCATTTTTTTGTCGATTATTAATACTGGCAAGTGCCCCCCCCCTTCCGCTTCAATTACCGTCATGAGCAGACACCCGCTTTTGTTTGGGCTGTAAGGAACGCGGGAGAATTCTAACACGTCGTCTGCTCTCCTCTTTTGTTTGCACAATTCTAAATATACATAAATGTCGCCATGGGAACGCTTCTATTTAACACTACGCATTACGTAATGCTTACGTATGTCAGTTTTATGCTTTATTCATACATCTGATACTTGAAGATGACCGTCCAGGAGATTCTAAAGCGATTGGTATAATTGGCGCTCTTTAAAACCGTTCCTTTCCCGATTTTGCTCACCCGAGAATTAGAAGAAGACGACGACGACGACGGAGAAGAATTTGGTGGGGACGAGGAAAAACACGAACTTTTTTGTTCTCTTAAAGCAAACAGATTGAAGACTGGAACAAAACATTAAAATGACCGTCTTTGCCTTCTGGTTCGATAGGAACAAAGAGCTAAACTACTGTATCCGTTTCTTGGTACGCGAGTTATACGCGGGTCGCATTTTTAATGATATTCACGACCCGGGTCAATTCCTATATAGGAACTACTATCGTAGTTCCTGATGTATGCTCCCATAAATCACCGTATACACAGCCAAAAGTGGATGTCTTGCGTTCGAGGCTCTAATAAACGTGAACCAGCCCACACACCGGCCCTGGTACCAAGGGCACCACTGGCCCGCGGCCATCAAAAAACGATTTTTACTACTGCACCAAATGGTGCAGTAATTGCTGAAATCAAATTAAATGGTGATTTAAATATTTCATTTTAACTCCCTCTTTTAACTGAATCATCTTTTTACTTTTTTTGTGGTTATGTGTGTACATTTTAATAATATCTAATAAAGGTACAGAATGCTAGAAACACAAAGTTCAATACATTATAATTACACTGCATCTAAATCTAAACCAGCACAACCCATGACAGATGCTGCATTGCCTCTCTGCACCGGAGCAGAAACAGGTATGCCCTTGAGTTCGGTTCCTTAGTTACATCTTTGATTTGGCGAGCCAAATCTTGTAGTATTGTCGAGGAGGCCACTGGGCCAAAGACACCTGATGTCTCGATAGCAATGTGGCAGAATAGATGTGTTTGACCTATAGTCTCATATTTGGTCATTTTTTTCCGCTCTGCCAAAGCCGCAACAGCCCTTGCCTCTGATGTTGCCTGTAGCTCATATGAGGTTGCAAAAGTGTCAGGGCATGACACATCCCAGACAAGTGGACGTCCTGACTTCCATGGTGCAAATATGACGCCATCAGGTCATTTGCCATCTGGGCGTGATAGACCTGCAGGCTCCAAGATTGATGGAATTCGAGCCGCCATCAAAGATCTACGGACACTTTTATTGGATTGAAAATGCATGCATTATGAGGTTGTCTACTAACCTTGTCTTATTCATGCCAACCTGACTCGGCTAATCATTAGTGATAGAAGTTACCACTGGTACTTAGAGTTATATGTTGGGCTCTAAACACATTGCATTTGGATAAGATCCGTACACTCAAGCCTATCTTCATGCTGACTGTAGGGTCTTTTGCACCCTGCTACTTCATGTGATACTTTTAGCCAAAGAACCATTGAGGCAAAAGATAAATGATGTTACCTTCCACATATAAACTTATATACACTGACCAAGTACTCAGCTTACTGAAATATAGTCACCTCATTACTATACTTCTTCATGTATTGGATGTCTATCAATTGACATCCTACTAAGCATTACTTCTCACACTCATGTTAGAAAGAACTGTTGAAGTTTTTTCATGCTACAGCAAAGCATGATTATGTGGCTTTGATATGTTGGCAGTGACCTTGTTCATGGATGGAAATGATTGGTAATAGAACTTGTCCATAATAGCAGATACAACTATGACTGCAGCTTTGTTTAATTTTCACAAAGATGAAGGCATAATACAGGAGGTAAATTTTTGTACATTTGTATGCTTCCAGTGGTTGGAAATGGTTTATTTTGTGGCTTACTTTCATAAATAAGCATGGACTTAAGTAGGAAGAAGTGTACAAAATGATTGTTTGGAATATAAAGAATTGTTTTTATTATATAAAAAGAAAAGAATACAGACAAGTGGACTAACACAACGGACTGTGAGGCTGGGACAATCAAGGCTCGAGCAGCTAATTTACAGTTTATTCGATTTAGAGCAAAAGAACATAATTAGAAACACCCCCAATTAAGAAACAATGAAATACTTATAATATCTCATTTAAGGTGTAGGTAGACCTTGTGGAATTACTCTCCACTTCCCGTTCTTTTTGGGGACAACACGTAGGCCAGAGGTCCTGAAATTCGGCAGTGGTGGTTCTAGAAATGGCCCACGAACACGTCCTGCTTTGATCTCATACATGTAGTTGAGCTCCTCTTCCACTGCACCAGGGTGCTGTAAGGCTGATACAAGTTTGTGTTCTTTTTCCCCCCGTTCTTTTTGACAACATCTAGGCCAGATGTAGTGTATTGATATTATGTGATTATCGCTGTATATGTATGCGCACATTGTGACATTTTGTTAATGGTTCCTTGAGTAAATGGCGAGTTTTCTGACACTCTAGTTTACTATAGAAAATTGCTGACAAGGATGGGAAGGAAACGTTACGTTCATCAGACCCTTTCAACCCTGACGTGGAAAGTATCGACGACTATAAGGAAAGGTTCGACTACTATTGTACGACCCATGGGATAGAAAAAGGCCTTGTTCCTGACAAGAATAGAGCAGAAAATGTACACGAAATTAAAGGTTTGGGTTATTGATAAGTTTATGGTGTGAGATCCAGTCATTGAATGAACTCTCACAAGAGTTTGTCCTAGGGCTTCTCCCATGATAATTCCTTTCTTACAACCACTTGGGTGGTAGGAGGTGGAATGTACATATAATTGTTTGTTGGTGGGTTTCACATGGGTCTTAATATATAAAATCCCAGATGTGTGGAACCTAGAGCCTTTATATACTGTGGTATCCAAAAAGGTTAGCTGTTCAAAATGTGAATTTGATAGTGTCATAAATTGTGTTAATTTCTGACACAAGGTTAGCAAACTCTTCTTTAGAGCCATTACAGATAACAAAAATGTCATCTATGTATCTTTTCCAAAGAGCAATTTTATCGCCTCCTAGGAATTGTAGAGTTTTTTCTACAAGTATATGCAGGCATATGAGGGGGAGCATTTGCTACCCATGGTACAACCTTGTAGTTGTAAGAAATACCTTTGCTCAAATTCAAACACGTTATGTGTAAGAATAAATCTAAGCACGTCACCTATTACTTTGGGAGGGGGTTGGTCCTCATCCTGCCTATATACACAATGAACACGATGCTTATGAGAGTTCAAAGCAAGTTTTATTTGCGCTTTGGGTTTCCCTTTCTGGGCCCATTGCGCTTCTTGTTGAAGGGGTTATAAACATTTTGGCTCCCTCTATTTGGAGACAGGCTTGTTGACCAGGTTGGTCAGGGCCTTTTAAGGTCCTGTCCAGACAGAGGGTCTTGTGGGTTATTTAATCCAGAAGGGCCCAGGGCATCAGCTGGTGCCAAGGAATTGGGGGCTGGTGGTTGCTGATGGGTTACCTCCATCAGCTCTGGAGGAGAGGTCTCCCTCTCCTAAACCTTGAGGAATTTCCTCTCAAGTTTAGATTCGTTCTGTTTGATATGCTTAGAAACCATATCACTAACCTGGTTTTCTACTAAATCCAGTTTAGCTTGTAGTCTCGTTCTGGCTTCCACATTAGGGAAGTTAAGGATCTCGTCTAAGATCCTATGAAAGGCGTTTTCAGCCTGATCCTGTGTGGTAAGTACCATATTGGTATGGTACTGGATTAAAGGTGCAAGCACTCTCGTGCTGCACCTTCTTCCACTCGATCCCAAGTTCCTTGGGGCAATCTTTGATTACCAAGGCTTGTTCCTTTTTTAAGGCAAGCCAGTGTGGAACTTTATTAGCATATGCATAATTTTCAAACAGGTTAACAGTAGCTGAATGCTCAACGTTTTTTTTCAAAAGCTGATGAGCGTTTGAGCCATAGGTCTCAACCTTAGTCAGGGCTTCCTTTTCGCCGGGGGCGGTGGGGTCCCCATCGACAACAGTTGGTAACGTACCAGGCCATAATCTGCCATCTGATTTCAGCATACTCAGCATCAGCCTGCCTGAAGTATGATTCCTTGTATAGACAGGTGGCAGCCAACAAGTAACTAAAAACATTCTCTACGAGAAAGGTGGTGGTAAATGGAATTCAAAGGCAATTGGTGATGTAAAAAGCAAGGAAACAAGGTCTTATCAGAAAACTCATGAGACTCAATAACAGGAATTGTATCCAAGTAGCCTGTAAGATCACTAATAACATCATCGCAATCTCTTTCTTCTGCAGTTGAACCAAAACCTTTCACAGTGCATTAGCAAGGACTTGAAACCTGTAGTCGTGGATCCAGTAGCATTTTGATTCTCAATTTTTTCAAATCAATACTCCCAAGTGCAAACACTAACACCAGTTATATAATATCTTCCAAATTGGATGATTTTCAATTTCAAGGCCTGTTTAACGTGTCCTCAGTTGCTGATAGGGCACGCCTATTATCAATCTCTGCCCCTCATTCCTCTTCATGGCAGTCGGTTGTCCCCTCAGGTCTTGGTCTCCATTTCGAACCTAATCAGTACAATGTTGCCCTCAAATGGTGGCTAGGGTTGGACACATCTTGTGGCTCTCTGCTCTAACTCTATCCTGGATCCCCTAGACCACCATGCTTCCACATGCAAACGAGGGGGAGATGCAGTACATCGCCATAATCTGCTGAAGGATGTCTTTGCCGATTCCTGTCGCTTGGCTCATCTAGGTGTCAAAGTCGAAGTAGGCAATAACTTAACCCAAGACCATGATCACACTAGACCCGCAGACGTTCTCATCCACAACTGGTCTCTAGGCAAGCCTGCAGCTTTTGACTTCTGCGTGACCTCTCTGCTTAATTCACTTATCCTTTTGGAAGCGGGAGTGTCTTCAGGAGCGGCTGCTTGTGCATCTGAGATCAGAAAGCACAACAGCAATGATGCCAAATGTGGGGAATTAGGATGGGTTTGCATCCCATTGGTTGTTGAGACATATGGTGCATGGGGTCAAGAGGCTGTCAAAAGTTTTGCTCAGTTGGCATCTAGGCTGGCAATTACCTGCTCCAAGCCAAAGTCGGTCGTTAAAAATGATCTTTACAGCAGGCTGAACACTTGCCTCATAAGATCAATTTCTTCGGCCATCCTTAGTAGGATGGTGTCCACATGAATTTTGCGTTTGTGTGTTGTTTATGCATCAGTGTATTGTATTTACATCTTCCTTAATAAACATTTTTCAATATCTCAAAAAGATCAGCACGTAAAAAAATACCATAGGAGCATCTTGTTGATACCGACGTAAAAATGGAACAAATTGATTGGCAATACTTTTTAAAAAGCTTAGCTGTATTACATTCCCATCCACAGACCCTAATCGAAGCATAACGTACACGTAATACAAATCAGTGGATTCAGTTTATGATGGGAATGGGTTACACCAGATTTAATGCCTATTATATTAAATTTGTTGATTTAGTGATTTTTCAATACCCTGCAAGAACCCTGAAACCCTATTGTGGCTATGGTGCTGAATTGAAAATGAAAATACTGAGTGATGATCATACAACTGATGCTCCACTGGCAGTTAGGAGAACCATTAGCCACTGGGGTGTGCTTGTGGGTAGAGGTGGCCTCCTACAGACAGCTCTTTCGGATTGATGGCCTCATTGAACTTTTTAATGCTGCTGGGGGAACCTCCCTCCCTTCTCTGGATGTTGATGGAGCTGCTGATGTGCCTCTATAAGTACAACATGCACGCAATGAGCATCAAGACAATGAGGATGATGGTCAGAAGAGTTCCCACTACAGCACCGATGATTATAGTGATAGCGTCTGGAGACTTGGGCTGAGAGATCGAGGATTAGCACTATGTAATGGCACCTATATATGTTGCTGTATAAAATATATGTCCCAACATGTATGGCATAGAGCAGTAGCTCGCACGCTACATGCCACAGTTTGACCCCGTATCAAAAACTAGTTCTTTGGCTTGTTAGTATGTTTATATGATCTGAACGGAACCATATCCATAGCATGCAGTAGTTCCTCCTGTCTACAAGTATGCTTGCCAACACACAAGATGCTCAATGGATGTGACCTGTTGGATGGTCGCTTTTTGCCAAATGTAAAAAATAGTAAAACTACATGTAACTTGAGGGTGGTACAGTGTTAGGTTGCGTTAGATCTTTAACCATTCAATTAGACTTCTGTTCAACTGGTTATTGAGCTCAGTTCCTTGGACAGTAGTAATCATTTGGGGTATTCCCATGTTGATTAAACGGCTGAAAAGAAAGTAATATCAAGTCCGTACCTTGAATAGAAACTTTGCCATTTGACTTTGCCATTTGAGTAGCAGTCTTATCAGGTGTAGCAAAAGCTGCCCATGTCGAGAAATGGTTTAAATGTATCAGTTTCAGGACCTAAAAAATCTATTCCCAAGTGGTACCGATGAATTCATAGGGTTTAAGTTTTACAAGAGCAACCTTTCCATTTACTCACTGACAGGTATCACAATGTGCAACCTTGAGAAGCATAAAATCAACTTTCATTGTTTTCTTATAACTGTACTAAACCATGGGCAAAATGTATCCCTTTTAAAATAGTCACCAACAAAGTTATTATAATTGTAGTCAAAATTAGGATGCATCAATATAACCATGTTATGCGCAAAGCATGGATTTGCGCAATCCAGGGATTGTCCTGCGCAAACCATGGATACAAGAAGCTCTTACAAAGTTACAACTTGTATCATACCCTTCAGAATACATACATGTACAGATAACTTGACTGTTTGTCTCCAAGCTGTCTGGGCTATTTCAAGACAGTAAGTTGTGTACAGCTGCTTGATCAACCAACTGATATTTTTGGCTAATCATTGCTGGCGTTATTGAGAGTGGATCATTCTTACGCGATGGATCCTAAAAGTACACTTTTTGGTGGATGCATTTTTGTCGGAAAAGAAATCAGGCAGTAAAGTGATTTCAAGAGCAAAGGGTAACAAGATCGTTACACTTTTAAAAGGGACTTGCAACGAAAGTGATCCCCATTAGAATTTTCCCTAATGTCCTATCCCGCACTTGGTCTATCGTATGTGCTCTGTTTGCCAGCCAAGAAAAAGGTGAAAATGTGATAATTATTTGCAACCTCATATGAGCTACAGGCAACGTCAGAGGCAGGGGCTGTTGTGGCTTTGGCAGAGTGTAAAAAGATGACCAAATACGAGACAATAGCTCATACACATCTATTCTGCCTCATTGCTATTGAGACATCAGGTGTCTTTAACTCAGTTGCCTCGACAATACTACATGATTTGGCTCGCCAAATCAAAGATGAATCTAAGGAACTAAACTCAAGGGCATACCTGTTCCAAAACAATTTCTAATGCGGTGCAGAGAGGCAATGCAGCATCTATCATGGGTTGTGCTGGTTTAGATTTAGATGCAGTGTAATTATAATGTATTGAATTTGTGTTTCTTTCATTCTGTACCTTTATATATCATTATTAATAAATTTAATTTTTTAAAATTACTTTGTACTTGTTTTTTCTTCTTTCACCATACAGGATTTAGTAACACCACCGTGCTTAGCCATGTTAAGAGAGTGGCTTATGGTGAAGATTTTTATGACATACATCACAGTTTGTCAAAAACGAGGCTGTGTAGGTTACAAAAAACTCTTGCAGAGGCATGCTGATAGAATTTGCTTCATGAACATTGTAGTAATAGAGTATGGTTTTTATTATTATAGATTTCAGCATGCTATGAATGCCTTCCATGAGACATTAGTTCGGGAATAGGTGCATTCCTTTCGATGGTGCGTGCCACGGCTATATCTGAAAGGCTATGCAAGCTACGGGGAGATCCGCCATGCATGCTATTAGATAGGATAAACCTGGCTGTCCAGACTCCAAAGCGCTGTTAACCCTTCCCCTCAGCGGTATTACTAAGTGCTAGTCACGTGATACAGATAACTAAATAAAATAATTTATTAATGAGGCACATGTATCAATGCAAAAGTAGAAGTAACCAGTGAACTGAATTTAATAAATCATTTAAGTGTGCCGAAATCTGTAGCGTGCATGTACATTTATGCGAGTCAGCATATTTGTACAATTAATGCAACAAGGATTTACAGTACAAGTACGCAGCCGAGGGGGAGTCGAATTTGTTTAACAGGTGACCTTACAATAACATACATGCATCATAAGCAATTCATCAATAGAAATGACTTCTGCTGGGGAAACACAGGAATTAGTGTGGTCCAAAGAATGGAGAAAACGATGACTAGTGTTGGTAGCAAAGCCTGACATTGAAAAGGAAGACAAGAAATCTGCTGATGAGTGCAATGATGCATTGTGAAGCCCCAGACCACCCCTGTTCTAACTCAGCTGGGCTTGTTTCCAAACTAAATGGATCAATGCACATGCTATCTGAAAAAGTCTGACGGACCTCCACATCAAATAACTGCAATCCTTCCAGTGCTACAGAAGGAGGGATGCATCTGGCAATATGGACCATCCGACAGAAACCACCACATTGATGTAGCAGCAACAGAGCAACTTGGGAGATGACAAACTGAGTCAGCTGCAATAGCATTAACCATCTTATGGAGAACCAAGCAAAAAAGTAAAGGTCATAATGGTTCTCCCTGCTTGACTCCAGTCTCCGACCTCAATGCACCCATGGCAAACAGTAAGGGGTCACCATGCTGCCCATTGGAAGAGCTCAGAAAAGTGTTCCCTGCATTCCACAAGGAGAGCTTGGCCAGAAACAAGATTAAAAACATTCCGCAAGTCAATCGTCATCACTATGAAATCATTGTCATTCCCATGCTCTTCCACACACATGTGTACATCTTCTCAACCCCATATAGACAGGCAACACCTAATTGGTGAGGAGAGAAAAAAACAGAAGCCTTCACCTTAATGATCCGACACTCATCAAATGGGTTAGCAGAAAGGGCTGTGCAGACTGCTAAACAGGGTTAAGGAAGCTTACAGAGGGGAGCTTATTTGATCGATTGTCTAGGTTTCTGTTTGCATACAGGAACACCCCCCATGGCACTACTGGAGTGTCACCAGCTCAGCTCATGTTTGGTCGTCCTATGCGTTCCCGTCTTGACCTCTTAAGACCAAATCTTTCGGCACGGGCATTGAACAAAACAAGACTACCAAAAACAGTCTCATGAAAATGAGAAGATCCCGATTCAGTTCAAACCTGGTCACAAGGTGTACATAAAGAACTTTAGTGGATCAGGTCCAAGGTGGCTACCAGGAACAGTAACAAGACGTTGGGAGAAGTTATTTTATGAGGTTTCAACAGAAGATGATGTGGCTGAAAGGGAAATGGATGGGGCAATAGAAGAGGAGGTTGAAAGAGATCTGGAGGGGGAGAATGAAGCAACAGGATACGGCTGGCATGAGCTGCCTGAGCCTGCTGAGCCGGCTGAGACTGAGCACGCCTCAGTTGAAGACAAACATCGTTACCCAAGAAGAAATAGGAGACCACCTAATTATTTTTACTGTGGAAGTAATGCACTATTTAGAGTTGGCAGGGACCATCATTTTGGTAGCTAGAGTTTGTTCATGCGATTTTGTACATTCACTGATTTGTGTAGTGCTTCCATCAAATAGAACAGTACCATCAGTTATTCAAAGCATAGGTAAGTTATTACATAATTATGCATATATCTTGCAATGCCGTTGCAATTCTACAGTCCTCACTAAACTTGCACAGAAGTGCAAAAGAGAGTGATTCTGCAGGTGACTTGGCATCTCAATCACCAACAGGTCCAAGCACTGTTAATGTAAGAGTTTTTGCATGTTGTATTTGCTGTCATGCACATGCATGGTTACATGTTTATATTTATTTATATGCAGAGGCTACTGGCACATAGCCCACTACTGTCATGCACCCTTCACCTGCAGTGACAAGTAGTACACCCAAATATCCAGGGGGATTTTTTGCGGAATTTAGCTATGACATATCTCTGATAACAAACCATAACTGTGAAGAGGACTATGTTATTAGTGATGAGAAGTTACTGCCACATTGTCATACTGGCCGATTTGCAGAGAGTGGCAAAAAAAAATGTTGAGACCTTATGTTAGAGGAAACGTGGTCCATCAGCTCCAACCATACGTTGTCAGCAGGCACCTTGCTAAAGTGAGAATATGAGGAGACGGAAATTGTTTTTCCGGTCTTTGGCATATGCAGTAACAGGATCTCAAGATAGTCACCATGACCTTCGCCTCTTAATAACAACATTTATGAGTCAGAATTCTGCCCTTGCATGCTACTTAAAAGACAATGAAACAATGAATGATACCTAAGGAGAACAAAGATGGAGACACTAAGTATTTGGGCATATGAAGTTGAAATTTTTGCTGCTGCCCATCTACTAGAGACTCCAATATTTGTGCATGCCAAATATGGAATGCAGAACACATGGCTGCAATATCACAAATGCAGCAGAATTGAAGAGCAATGAACATGCAAATGAGGCATGTTATATTTCGTTATTAATTTGGCTTTCATGAGTATGTGCATGCGTGTGTTTGAATGTGTGTTTTGGTGGGGGACAAATTTAGCTAAGGGGGGGAAGGGGGGGGGGGGGGGGCAATTTTTAGGGGGGTCAAAATCCGCTATGACAACACATCAGGCACATTAAAAATCTAGTTGTTCATGGGAGTGTGTTTTGACCTCAAGCCAGACTGCCTCATCATTGTCGCCGAGTGAGTACACGTGTCAGTAATATTTAACCCTAGCTCTCATTGTCAAAGCTCCGCAATGGTTGCATTATCCTGTAGTGCATGCAGCGTCCACACATACCAGCTGTGCACAGCGCCGCGTTCATGTGAAAATAAACCCTTGGCGCACTTTTCGAGCTCAGCCTATTAGTCATTGAATTATAAATGCGAAGTATTAAAACTATATTAAAATGTACCTTTTCTCTCTTCCTACGTGCAGTCAGATGAAGGGAGACACGCTGCACAATGGGATTCACAAGAATAGCTATCAGTCCACAATGAGCATACTGAACCAGGTGGCCCAGGTAAGCTGGTCTGGGGAGGAGGCTCTAACAAAATGTAAATTAAGATTTTGAACATGTCTATTCTTGTCTTCCACCCCTCTAGTATATTCACGCAAGGAACATTGCTAACATCTCAGTCCATCTGGATCTAACACAGCAGGGCCTACCCCCCACCAAACTTTTCTACACACACACACCTTTTTCACCCTCCTCCACCTTTCTTCAGAACCATAGCATATGAGCGGGCCACAATGCAAGGTAACTGCCAACATATCAAAGCCACATAATCATGCTTTGCTGTAGCATGAAAAGACTTCAACAGCGGGCCACAATGCATAGGCCATACAATGGGTTTCCCATCATTTCGGGGAAGTGGGGAATGGTCACTTCCAGTCCTTGGCCCTGATTGCTTCCTGGGAAGCTGAGGAACATAATGACATAATGCTGGACCATCAGTCCTGAGGACTCAGCCACATTTGAGGACATTGTTGAGAACATAGAGACAATGTACATGTAAGTCAACATGGTGAGAGGTATATTGGAGAAAGGGAGAATTCTTCTTCTGGGAACCGGTATGTGCTCGTCATATGTGACTACACTACTAGATTCCCAGAGGCAGTTCCCATGAGATCTGTAGATGTAGAAAAATGTGGCTGAGGAGCTGTTGAAACTGTTTGCTCGTGTCGGGATTCCTGCAGAGATCCTCACAGACCAGGGGTCCAACTTCACTACATAGCGTCTTTCAGAGTTGTACCGCATGCTACATATAAATGATTTACTTTTTCTTAATTGCATAGCAATTTTGCTATGCAAAGTCTAAGTTGATTAGCAACTCAGTTCAGTTGCATAGCAATGTGCCAATATCACGTGATTCTGTACAATCACACTGATGAAATTATTGCAACATCGTGGAAGCCATATATTAATCAGCGTGTCTTCTTTTGTACCGTACATACGCTCTCTTCGCGTAGCATGTGTCTGTAAGCGTGGGTGGATCGATACTGTGATGGCGTATTCGAAAACATTAAAACTTCACATCGCAGTTTTCTGCGACAAATTTTTTAAGTTGTTTCGCATCTTATAAAAACTACATCGCAAAATGCGATGCGATACCGGTTAAATTATTCCCTGAAATGGGATATGCACAAAACCCTACCACCCCCAGATGGATGGGTTGGTGGAACGATTTAACTAAACACTGAAGGCAATGCTTCACAAGACTGCTGT
The DNA here is from genome assembly GCA_963681505.1 of Eunapius fragilis. Classification (NCBI taxonomy): domain Eukaryota; kingdom Metazoa; phylum Porifera; class Demospongiae; order Spongillida; family Spongillidae; genus Eunapius; species Eunapius fragilis. Next base: position 10,641,534 of record OY811971.1, read on the forward strand.
TCAAGAGGGAAAGGACCGGGATCTCCTCAGTCCATATGTCTTGTTTGCATACCTGGAAGTGCCACAGAGCTCAACGGGTTTCTCACCATTCGAACTCCTGTATGGAAGAGAGGTTAGAGGACCTCTGGACATTGTGAAGGAGACATGGGAAGCGTCAGAGCGGAGCAACCAGAGTGTTGTATCCTACGTGGTGTCCATCAGGGAAAGAATGGGAAAGATGGCAGCATTGGTACGGAAGAACTTGGAGAAAGCTAGACAGGAACAGATGCATGGTATGACCTCAATGCCTGACAGAGGAGCTTCAAGGAGGGAGACAGTGTCCTGGTTCTGCTACCAACTTCCACCAACCCATTACTGGCTCAATGGCAAGGGCCATATAAAGTGGTAAAACCAGTGGGTAAGGTGAACTATTGTGTGGACATGCATGATCGTCGTAAGCACCACAGGGTGTTCCACGTCAACATGTTATGAGAGTTCTATCCAGATAGCAATCAACAGGTTGTAGGATGGGCTGAGGATATGGAGACTGACCTGCAGGAGGAACTTCCAGTGTGGAAAGAAGGTGACACCGTCACCTTGGAGAGTTGTCACATGGGAAAACAGCTGACTGCTGAGCAGAGACCAGAGCTGTGGACTTTACTGAGGGAGTTCTCAGGTGTCATGAATAACGTGCCAGGGGTCACCAGTATGGCTGAGCATCGCATTGAAACTGGAAATATGAATATATTTTGCACATGTAAATGTGTCTTAACCAAAAGAAGTGCTAAATACATGTATAGGATTTTTCTTTACCGAAAACCTTGTTCCTTTCCTTTTTACACTACCTTTGTCTCCAATTCCTGTATACCACCAACTTTCTCGTTAGAGAATGTTTTCTTTACTTGTTTTAATAAGCACCATACCTTTAGTATTATGTAATACAATATGTAAATCAGATCTTCATTAAAACAAGTTTGTAATCAAAATATAAGACCTTGGATGAATGGTAGAAAGAGACAAGGAAAGAGATTGCAACTTTTTAACTAAACTTACTCAATTTGTCTTTGTCTTGATGCACATTGTCATCATCAATAACAATCATGGAGTAAAGAAAAACATAGCAATTGGAGACGATGGTAAACACTTTTTTCTCTTCCTTCATTCATCTGGAAAAAGGATGATTGGGGGAAAATTTATAGACCTATCTATATGAATGGTTACAGCAAATACAGGCCTTAAACAATTTTTCTCACTCACACCTTGATCTTCGAAATATTGTTTCTTTTCTTTTTACACCCCATTTTCCTATGAGAAAGTTGGTGGTATCATATAGGACTTGAAAACAATGGGGTGTAAAAAAAAGTATTTAAATACTAAATACTAGGTCGAGCTTGAACCAGGCATGCAACCTCTAACCAGGCGTACTGGTGCTTTTATATACGTTTTGAAAGACTCTGCACAGAGGACGCACTCTTAGTACGCCTGGTTCGAATACATATGCCAGGTTCGAGCCGGGCCTAGTTAGGTTCAGCCTCCTCTGGGATGATAGTCTCTAGTCGCGGCTAGTATTTAGTATTTAAATACTCTTTTTTACACCCCATTGTTTTCAAGTCCTATATGATACCACCAACTTTCATATTGTTATCTCACTCACCTTTGTTCAATGGATCATGTGACGCGTTTCGAATCCAGGTATTCTTCTGTCTATGGTTCAATACACCACGATTGCCTTTATCTTTCCAGGAAGGTCAGGGCAAAATAAAAGAGGCGCAATTTACAACCCGTCCCTCTTAAAAAAAAAGTGCAGCTGCCCAAAACAACCCGCCCCTTAACAAAATATAACATACACCATATAAATCGCAGCTGCTGCTGCAGTTCACCTGAAAAGGGATTATTAAACATTTACGATCTGCTGCGAATTACAAAAACTCCTTAAGTAGCTAGAGATAACCCAACTTGACACTTACTACAAACATCTTTTCTTCTGCATGACGATCATTGCATGCGGCGAAGCAGCATATGGTAAATACCTCGTCCATTAATACAATCAGAGGTGCAAAGAGCCACCTCGGACCCGGTAAAAAATTTGACTGAATAGCGTAAAAAAACATTCCCCGCTTAAAAGCTTAAAAGTCGATCCCCAATCTTTAGTATAGGCCCTATGCATACCATGCATCAGCGAACTCTATCTCGTAATGGCGCCAAAAAAAAAATTGTCGCAGCTAGTGTAAATTTATAATAAAGGCTACACGCGATAAGCACGTGCACTACTCGAGTTGTTCTTGGGCGTGGCCCAACGAAGGTAATATTTCATTGCATGTCGCAGGGCCACGGGCACGTTTAAGATGCTTGCCTCCCGTCTTGCCATCATATCGGGCAAACCAAAGTCAGTTGTGCTGTCTGAACTGTTTAGCAGGCATCTGGTGAGGGCTAATGCGACAGCAATCCTTTCCAGGTGGCTCCCATCATAAAGTTTATTGAACTGTAGCTTGATTTATTAATAATTCATGCATGTTGTTTCTCCCCCTTATTTTTAATGTAGCACAAATGAGCATAATTATTGTTGTGTATATAAATTTAAAAGGCTTTTCTTCAATAAGTGATCCGATTATAATTTATAACCGTAACCGTTGTCGCATTGATGACTAAACTCCGCTACTATAGAACTTTATCTCATGGTTTAACCGTTTAACTTTCTTTTGTGCTGGAGAAAGTCTATAGAACGCTCACGTGATCAATGCCACACCCATGCAGAATCCCACCGGAGTTTCTGTACTATGAAAGTCAACTTGTGGGGCATAGTCAACCGCCTTTTTGTCATGGCTGCAGCTGCTAACTTCCTGTACAACTTGACACCATACCTCATGCTGCTCATGCCTGACGGTCGTAAGAACCAAACGGACTCACCTTCTCACGTGTTCACTTTGGCCCACGAGCCCTTCTCTGAAGAGCGGCGGATACAAATGAAGAACGAGGCGCGGAGGATGTTCTACTGGGGCTACGATAACTACATGACTCACGCGTTCCCCTACGACGAACTAAACCCCATCAACTGTTCAGGCAGAGGCCACGACTGGGAAAAACCGTACGTATGCTGGCGTGAGTGTGTTTTGCGTGTGTGTGTGTGTGTGTGTGTGTGTGTGTGTGTGTGTGTGTGTGTGTGTGTGTGTGTGTGTGTGTGTGTGTATGTGTGTGTGTGTGCGCACGCGCCCATTCTTCTACATGTAGCTGCGCCGGTGGTGGTGTAATCGTACGTGTATATGTGATAACAGTGCCCAGAGCCTCAACCACACACACGCACATACACACACACACACACACACACACATACACACAAATAGTATCCATGATTTTGCTGTCATTGTGCAGTACATAATGCATAATGTACTGTACATGTACATTTGACCCTTGCATGCGTGCACACACACATACAACACTCACACACACACACATACAGTACATGTACAACACACAAACACATACACACACAGACACAAACTCACACACATACAACACACACATGCACGTACACAGACATACATGTAAATGTACAGCAGACACACACACACATACATCACAGACACGAACACACACACAACACACATGCATACACACACACACACACGTACTTACATGTATGACCACATAGTACTTGTGATGTATTTATTGTGCCTTTTTCTTTGCAGGGACAATGTAAACATTAACGATGTGCTTGGAGACTACTCCCTTACCTTGGTGGATACTTTGGACACACTGGTGGTATGTGTGTCTGTGTCTGTGTGTTGTATGCATGTGTGTAAATGTATGTGTATGGATGTGTATTATACATATGCGTGTGTGCGTGTTGTGTGTATGTATGGAAGCGTTTATGTGTATGTTGTGCATGTGTGGATGTGACTAGTACATGCCTCGAAAAGCTGTACACATTGCCTCAAAACGCTGTCATAGGAGTTTCACCAGGTCATTTATTTTGGTGTCTTGTTACATTAAGGGGAAGTATTTATCGATACCTGTGCTTTGGAGTTAACAAGTTGGGCCCAGACTTTAGTGTCTGTGTCTTACGCATTCACTAATGCCCAACTACTCACCAGTAACATTTACTGTATACCATTTCTACCAGAGAAGACTACTGATCATTGTTATTGTCCCCTCCTCTTCACTTCCCTCCATGCATCCCCTCAGATCATGGGCAACAACAGTGAATTTGTGAAGGCTGTGCAGCTGGTTGTGGACAACGTCACCTTTGGCAGCTGTGCAAGTGTGCAGGTCTTTGAGGCCACTATCAGGTGGGTGTGGCTTTTTAATAAGCGCATTCCCATTTGCCGCGCGATGCGTCGTGCACGCACACACAAGTGCATTGAATGTTGGCAGTGTGTACGTCTCACGTACATGATAAAGAGGTCTATCTCACCTCCCCCTACCTCGTAGGGTATTAGGGGGGCTCCTCTCTGCCCACCTGCTCATGTGATCTATCTCACCTCCCCTTACCTTGTAGGGTATTAGGGGGGCTCCTCTCTGCCCACCTGCTCATCACAGACCCGGATCGTCCCTTTGGCTACCTCACACCACCTGACTACTCCGATGGTCTCCTGAAACTGGCCCACGACCTTGCCTCAAGACTGCTTCCTTCTTTCCAAAACACCACCACTGGACTTCCTCACCCACGAGTGAGGAGAGGAAGGGGGAGGAGGAGGGAAGGGGTTTAGGCACAGTGTTCACATTTGTGTTGACGTGTGTGTGTGTGTGTGTGTGTGTGTGTGTGTGTGTGTGTGTGTGTGTGTGCATGTAATGCATACATATGTGGGTGCATTACAGCTAGCTGCATGTACAGTGTACATGTACATCAGGGCAGCAGAGGGGGGGGGGGGGGTCACATGTTAGTAGATTATCCTCATGCATGAATGTGGTAGTACATGTATCTGACCCTCAAGGGTCGTCTTGGGCATGTGCATATTAGTTTGACATTCCATTTCCATTTTTCTTCTACTTCAGTGTCAGTAGTGCTAGTGGTACTAGTAGGGGGACTGCCAGGGAGCCGCTAGGTGACTGTAGGGCGGCTACACTGTGCATGTACTTGTAAATTCCAATTGCATAATCGTGAACTGGACACAATTTACGTGTACAGTGTGGGTTAGACACTTGGCATCATCGACTGCTTGCAGTTACTTTTCCAGCCTCACCCCTCACGCACACATGACACCCTCTCCAGCCTTACCCTCACACACACACACACACACACACACACACTCGTGCACACATCTGGCTATGGGATACCGGATACCTCCTGGTGTTTGTGGATATTGTATTATCCATGCACCTGTGATGTGGTCATGTGTGGTGTGGTGGTATCTGACCATCAGGGATTGTCTTGGGTGTGTTCTGAAGTTCCATTTTTCTTCTACTGTCCTTCAGTATTTGCCCACCTGTCAGTACTGCTAATGTTACCGCTAGGGTACAGTTGTACACATGTACATGTACCGGCTCGGTCGTAGAGAAACTTCGCAGCTCGCTCATAGAGAAAATAAAGCGTATACATTGGGACTAAGCCAACTGTTAGTTTTCATAGCGGTTGCTATGAACACTAATGGTTTCTTTAGTTACCAATGTATACGCTTTATTTTCTTTATGATCGAGCTGCAAATTTTCTCTATGACCGAGCCGGTACTGTATGTATGTTTTTTATTATTATTATTTTTTGCACAAAACGGCGTACACCAGTACTCTGTACATGTGCGTCTAAATTCCTATGGTATCGTCATCTATGCGTGTACGTATGTGGCATAATCCTGTCGCTGCATGACCTGGACACAATTTTATGAACAAGTACAGGCAACAGTGTGTAGGTGTAGGAACTTGCGAAGGTTTTCAGCATCAACTGCTGTACACACACATGCGTGCGCGCACACACAACACCCTTCTCCAACCTCACCCTTTACTCCTCCTCCTCCTCCCCTCCCACAGGTAAACCTCTGCTATGGGATACCTCCCAATGGCCTGATGGAGACATGCACTGCGGGGGCGGGCACCCTCACCCTGGAGTTCAGCCTCCTCAGCAGGCTGCTGGGGGACCCTGTGTACGAGAGCATGGCCAGGAGAGCCGTGCAGGTCCTGTGGGACCACAGGAGCCAGCACACCGGGCTAGTAGGTGGGCTCTTATTGGAAGCAAAGGGTGGGCCGTGCAGGTCCTGTAGGACCACAGGAGCCAGCACACGGGCTAGTAGGTGGGCTCTTATTGGAAGCAAGTGCAGGTCCTGTGGGACCACAGGAGCCAGCACACCGGGCTAGTAGGTGGGCTCTTATTGGAAGCAAAGGGAGGGCCGTGCAGGTCCTGTGGGACCACAGGAGCCAGCACACGGGGCTAGTAGGTGGGCTCTTATTGGATGCAAAGGGAGGGCCGTGCAGGTCCTGTGGGACCACAGGAGCCAGCACACAGGGCTAGTAGGTGGGCTCTTATTGGAAGCAAAGGGAGGGCTGTGCAGGTCCTGTGGGACCACAGGAGCCAGCACACGGGGCTAGTAGGTGGGCTCTTATTGGAAGCAAAGGGTGGGCTGTGCAGGTCCTGTGGGACCACAGGAGCCAGCACACCGGGCTAGTAGGTGGGCTCTTATTGGAAGCAAAGGGAGGGCCGTGCAGGTCCTGTGGGACCACAGGAGGCAGCACATGGGGCTAGTAGGTGGGCTCTTATTGGAAGCAAAGGGTGGGCTGTGCAGGTCCTGTGGAACCACAGGAGCCAGCACACGGGGCTAGTAGGTGGGCTCTTATTGGAAGCAAAGGGTGGGCTGTGCAGGTCCTGTAGGACCACAGGAGCCAGCCCACCGGGCTAGTAGGTGGGCTCTTATTGGAAGCAAAGGGTGGGCTGTGCAGGTCCTGTGGAACCACAGGAGCCAGCACACGGGGCTAGTAGGTGGGCTCTTATTGGAAGCAAAGGGTGGGCTGTGCAGGTCCTGTAGGACCACAGGAGCCAGCCCACCGGGCTAGTAGGTGGGCTCTTATTGGAAGCAAAGGGATGGTTCAGCTGTGACATTGTGTGATTGTATGGCACTAGTGCAAGTCTTTATGACTGGGCCTAGAAGAGGAAGGCTTAAATCCTTTAGATTTAAGTCATATAACAAGCCATGCTGACATTGCTACATGTGTCTGCACATTTTGTCTACTTGCCCTGGGGCTGGTGATGGAGAGCTCTTAGCACGGCTTGCTGTATGCATATGAATTTACATTGTGCCGTATCTGGATCTCATTAACATCTGCTGCATGAAAATAGAATTATTTTCACGAATGGCTGTACTTGAATTTTTCCACAGTGATGTCAAGTACAGTAGCCTCATTTAAACCTTATAGCATTCATACCACTCCCTCATGTACAACACAAGTAGTGTACATGTAACATGTGCACATATTTAATGTGGTGTACTGTATATGATGGAGCAAGGAGGGGGTGGAGCCTTGTATATGTTGTAGCAAGGAGGGGTGGAGCCTTGTATATGTTGGAGCAAGGAGGGGGTAGAGCCTTGTATATGTTGGAGCAAGGAGGGGGTGGAGCCTTGTATATGTTGGAGCAAGGAGGGGGTGGAGCCTTGTATATGTTGGAGCAAGGAGGGGGTGGAGCCTTGTATATGATGGAGCAAGGAGGGGGTGGAGCCTTGTATATGTTGGAGCAAGGAGGGGGTGGAGCCTTGTATATGTTGGAGCAAGGAGGGGGTGGAGCCTTGCATATGATGGAGCAAGGAGGGGTGTATTTCATCTTTACTTCCATGTTGCCAGGCAACGTCATCAACATTGACACAGGACAGTGGACTGGTCGAATGAGTGGCCTTGGAGCAGGTGTGGACTCGTACTACGAATACCTGTTAAAGGTTAGTTCAATGTAGCCTCCCACCAACACACACAGCAGGGCACCACATGATAACTCAGGACACCACAGGATAACCCAGGGCTCCACAGGATTACCCAGGGCACATCAGAATAGCTTAGGGCACCATGTGCAATTGCCTGGCTTGTTGGTAGAATGTTGTATGTGTAAAAAAAACATATGTAAAACGGTTGGTCGGGTGAGCAGATCATACTTACATGTATAGAAGGAGCCCCTCCCATACCACATATACATGCACTACCACCTCTACATGTACATGCTGTAGGTAGTTCATTGTTTATCTATGCACACAGACCTATATTCTATTTGGAGAGCAGGAGGACCTAGAGATGTTCAACCAGATGTATGGTAGCATCATGAAGTACATTAAGAAGGGGTAAGTTGGGTGTGCATTAAGAAGGGGTAAGTTGGGTGTGCATTAATAAGGGGTACGTGCGGGTGTGCAATAATAAGGGAAACGGAATAGATTGAGTGCATGTAGACATATGTACATGCATGAGGTCATTATATCTTCATGCTAATCAATTCAAACCAATGAATCATGACTAGGGGTAAGTGACAACACCCCCATCTCCATTAGGCATGGCTGTCAGGAGATCCTTTCCGGGATGGACTCCTTCAACACACCTCTGTATGTGAACGTGGACTACAATACCGGGCGTGCTGTCAACAGCTGGATAGACTCACTGGCTGTGTCCTTTGCTGGAGTTCAGGTTTGGCCTTGACTGCCTGTACGACCATGTACCTGTGTACATACCTGTGTACATACTTGCGTACACGTGTATCTTTGTGCATTGCACAAGGGGTAAAACTAAGGAGCTGGACAGATCAATAGCGTCAGGATGGTTCTGCATGTACACTGTACATATACATATATGTACCAATTGTGAAGCAATTTGGACACTCCTACAGAAAAAGGTTTTTAGTTTAGAACTCCCTGGGGGTAGTAATACCATTGATAGTGAGAATACACATACATGTAATTGGGGGAGGTGGGGGGGGGGGGATGTTTTCTATCTAACAGTGCGACCTGCTTGAAAAGTTTGGGGATAGTTTTGTGCATGCTGGTACATGTATATATGTACACATGTATGATATGTAGTCTGTTCATTTATAACTAAACGATTACATGTACAATGCTCCTGTTTTTGGCCACTCCTGTACACGTTTGTAAAGGTACAAATACTAAACATTGATCTGCATGTGCACCATGCGTGTTCCCTGCACACACACACACACACACACACACACACACACACACACACACACACACACATACATACATGTCTACACACACACATACACACACACACACACACACACACATACATGTCTACACACACACATACACACACACACACACACCAGATACTGGCAGGGGACTTGGATGAGGCCATATGTACCCATGCCCTGTACTACCTTATATGGCGCAAGTACGGTGCCCTGCCCGAGAGGTTCGACTGGCAGCAGAAGGCTCCCAACGTGCTGTTCTACCCGCTGCGTCCTGAGCTGGTGGAGTCCACCTACCTCCTCTACCAGGTACACATGCAGCAATGCCAATGTATACTACATGTATGCATCAACAATGTACATGTACGTGGGACAGTTTCCATACCTTGTGGTAGTTTCAGGACAAAGTGAAAGAAAAGTAAACACTCCCTCTGGCTAATGTCAGCGGTACATGTGCATGTACCCAGTTGAAATTATTCAAGAATGGATTGTATTGCTATATATTACAGCTTAGGTTAGATTAGAGCGATTATACTAAACACCTTTAATAACTGCAGGACATTTACGTTGTAATGTACATGCATACTGTTACTTATAAATTTTGATCATTGCACGTTAGGTTGCTTTCACCATTAGAATTAGTAGATTGCAACAATTCAAAGTCTACGTACGTACATGTATACTATTTACTGTACATGTACATGTGTAATTACATTGTACCCTCTGACCAATGATAGGCTTATGTGGGCATGCACAATTAACTCCAACAGCCAGGCTGCAGAGATTGTACATATACATATATACAATATGCACACACAATGTAGTGAAGGCATGGTAAATGTATGTATGACTGTATGTGCAAATTGAATTGCATTATTGCATTTTTTGTGACCGGTTCAGTTTCACCTATGATGTCGTGCCTGATATTGAATGAACCTTTTGCCCCTGACGTCACAAATTAAGTGATTATGATTAGATGTGTCTCACCAAACACTTGCTGTGACTTTATAGTGCTTATGTTTTAAATTAATGTATTCTATAATATTACAATAAGTTTTTAATAAGTCCTTATAGAAACACCACAAAGATACACAGCATGTACGAAATTAGTGGTAAACGAATGCCTAACTATATTCCAAAATGAAATACGTTCGCCAGTTACGGTGCAGGCGTTACAACGCTCACAAGTTACCGGAAGTTGACCCCCAAAAATTGAGAAACACGGCTGCGCATGTCTTATTAGCAACTTCCGCAATGTTTCGCTGTATAGAAATCCCTTACAAAGCTCCATCGTGAAATAGAATCAAAATGAAATTTGTGATAATTTACCTCTTAAGGACACTTTAAACGGAAAAGCATGTAGGAGCTATGATGATGAAATTATGCCATTTTAAAGTTGCCCCCCCCCCCCAAAATTCATGCGTGACGTCAGAGGCAAAAGGTCCATTTGGATCAAATAATTAAACTGCAAATGCATATACATGTACATGTACTTGTGCACATGTGCATATCATAGCACAACTTTGGAAGAGTGCCTCATTAAAGTATACCTTGTGGTTATTTAGAGTATCCCTTTCCTAAATTTCAGCACTAGAGGATATGTCACTTTGCTTTGCATATTCTTTTGTGTCTCTGTTCCCTCAGGCTACCCAAAACCCCTTCTACCTTCACGTTGGGAGTGATATTCTCCGTAGCATTGAGGAGAATGCCAGAGACAAGTAAACCTGTGTGTGTGCATGTGTGTGTGTGTGTGTGTGTGTGTGTGTGTGTGTGTGTGTGTGTGTGTGTGTGTGTGTATGTGTGTGCATGCGTGCGTGCGCGTGCGTGTGTGTGTGTGTGTGTGCGTGCGTGCGTGCGTGCGTGTGTGTGTGTGTGTGTGTGTGTGTGCCTGTCTGTCTGTCTGTCTGTCTGTCTGTCTGTGTCTGTGTGTGTGTGTGCGTGCATGTATGAACGTTTGGTGAGCACTGGTGCCAGTTTGGGGGTGAGAAGGAACTAACCTGAGATCATTTTGAATTGATATCATCATCGTCTGAGCTGACTACCAAAGTTCTCTCTTGTGTGCAGGTGTGGGTATGCCACCATCCACAATGTGCTGGACAAATCCCACGAGGACAGGATGGAGAGTTTCTTCCTTAGCGAGACCTGCAAGTACCTCTACTTGGTGAGGCAATGCATTCTGGTGGGAGGGGGGGGGGGTATGGGAGTGGAGGGGTGGGGCACATACATGTACATGTACATGTTGGAATGCTAAAAATTTTGGAACACTAATTCTGTAACAGCTTCCGTGCCATTGTTAAGGATGTAAGGATGTACATAGGTACACCACACAGGTACCTCCAAATGGAGTCATGTTCCTAACCATGCTACGTACGACTGTTACCAAACGCTTCATTCCAAAATCTGTACCATTCCAAAATAACTGGCCCTACAGTAATACATGTAACGCTAAATGAGTGGACGTAACCAGAGTACAGTACATGTCAAGCTGAAGGGTTAAAAGATGCAGTACATGTACTCTTACGTTGTGGGGCATGCAACTGTACACATAACACACTGAATAATCACAGCAGACATAACTGGTAGGGCTAAGTATACATGTATATAGCCAGAATGGATACCTTTAGCCCTACATGTTAACCACAGTTCCACAGGCCTTGAGCTGGTGTGTGGTTGACATTCACATGTACTTGAGAGTGTACTTCCATTTTCTTCCTCTTCCTCTTCACACACACACACGCACACACACACATGCACACACACACACGCACACACACATGCACACACACACACACACACACAAACACACGTGCTGTAGCTGTTTGACACTGATAACGTGGTGAACAAACACTTTGCGCAGTACGTGTTCACCACTGAGGGTCACCTGATCAAGGTGAACCCTGAGCTGCGCAAGAAGCCCTGGGAGATGGGCCTCCAGACAGGATGCTTTGGGGGCGGCCGCTCCAGAGCTGTTGCCAGAACCAACGAGAGTGTCCTATCCCACTCTGTGAGTTCATTGTACCCCTCCCCCTTCTTAGTTACCCTTAGTTACATGTATAGTTTAGTGCTACACATACATGTACATGTACATGTACCTGGATGTTACATGTACATACAGTGTACTTGTGTATGTAGCTACATGTAACATGTAACTCTGCCCCTGTGATCTGTGCACACTGCAAACTGCAAGCGCATTATACATGTGTTGGTGTGTGTGTGTGTGTGTGTGTGTGTGTGTGGTAATTATTGATAAACATGTATGTTTGAAAATGATGCCATCGTCACTTATGTTTAACATGAACCATACACTTAACACACACATAAAACATGTCTGTACCCACACACACACACACACACAGTGTACTTCCTATCCAGATGCGAAGAGACATAGACTCCCAATAACCCAAGAGCTCATTAATGAGATGTTGAATGCTGTAGGGTTTAATTGATCATTCACGTGTTTTTAAAATTTTCTTTTTAAAAATGAGATCAATTTATGCATTCCATGTACCTGTACACGTATGTCATTTATCAGCACTTGTGTAAAGATGTGGTTTACAAATATGTCCAACGTATGTTTGTTTGTTTGTTTGTTTGTTTGTTTGTTTGTTTGTATTGTCCTCTAAATACACTGAGAATCCAACATCTTCTGGTGGCACTTAATGTAACCATACAAGTTTTGCTCTCTTCGCTTGTCCTGTACATGTAGGTGTAATGACTTGTGATCGATTCCTGTACATAAATCATAAATGTGTAATAATAATAATGAAAAATTGTAAATTGTGTATTGCCATCGTAACTTTTAAGCTATGGGGTTATGAATGAACATGGAAGTGTACCCTATCGCTCATTGCTGTGTCACATTCATCTTTACTGCCTAGCTGTCATGAGCACATAAAAATTGTAAATGACTTATTATATTGGGCAGTGTCCTACGTAAATCACCCCCTCAGAGTAGTTTTGTTTATCATTTTTTTGTGAACTCTTTCAAATTATCATTTATGTAGAGATTTCAATCTGTGTTGCATTTCTTTAGCTTGCGCATGGATGATTATGTTGGACACTGTACCATACACTATACCCCTTTTTTGCATGTGACCAGATAAAAGAAATCATATAAACCATTACAAAAAAACATGTAATTGTTCCAAATCCAACGGCTAAGCAGAAATGCATGGGCATTAACGCATAGCTATCATCAGCTAAGTCTACTGCTGCTTGGCATAGACCGTGATGCCCTTTCCAGAAATGTCTGCCGCTGCATAGTTGTGCTTCTGCGTCTCAATGTACTCCTTGTAAAAGGCAAAGTGGGCAGAGTCAGGGAGAGCCACCTTCTTCACTGCCTCCACCTCCTTCATGCGAGATATCCAGCCAAACAAGACAGGGAAGTTAGTCTCAGTGAGGACGGAAGTACCTTCTGCACAACACATGGGCCATTGTTAAATAAAAAGAAAAGATGGTGCTCATCAATTGGAATGAGGGGTTGAGGCGGGGGGGGGGGGGGTTCCTCACCAGGGTTCATTAGCCTCAGCCCGCCAATGCGCTCAAACCATGGCCATATAAGGAAGTCCACGGCCCCAGCAGCGTCGCCAGCCTGGAAGAACTTGTTCCCGTTCTCCTGCAGCACACCCTCAAGCTCCTTCAGGAACCTCTTCAAGTCATTGAGCGTTTCCTGGTCGGGCGCACCTCTGTACATGCTGTACCATGCACCCACAAACTAGACAGAGTGATGAGAGAGGGAGGGACGGGGCAATGCATGGATGGAGAGAGGGAGGGATGGAGTGGGAGAGGGGATGAGTACAAGCGTGACATTAGTATATGTGACAAAAAGGACATACGTTGTTTCCGAAGTCGTTGACGATCAGTTTGGCTTTAGCCTTCTGGTCAGGATCAGTGGGCCACAGGGAGCCTCCTCCAAACACCTCATCTATATAGTCTGTACATTCGCAGCATGCACAAAGATTAAAGCAACACAAAAAAAACTTATAAAAGTACATGTACAGTATACAACTACCCCAGTGTAATGGACAAAGCTGTGGGAAAAGGCGGGGAGGAGAGGATCAAGGTGGAAGGGGTGGATGAAATAATGTGATCTATGGGAAGGGTGAACCCAGCTGAACAAAAAAGTGTAGTGTGAAGTGGATACTTTTAACACATTCACTTTTACTGCTGCCTTCGTTTTTCTGTATAGAACAGATACAGTATAATGCCATGTCAGCTATGAGCTAGCCAGTACACTTTACAAGCCTAAATCAAACAGAACTGCATGAGGCTTATAGCAATGCAGTATACAGTGCTCGGCATGCCCACAACACTGCATAGCTAAACCCGAAATGGTTCTGCCCTGCCAAATCTTTTGTTGCTATGCCAACAAACAAGTTTACATATTCAAGCCATGTAATCACAGCCAATCCTCATAATGTGTTCTAGATTGACATGGCAATATGGAACTGTAAATTTACGCATATACTTCAACAGATGAGGCTGTTAATAAGAATTAGTTGTGTAAACTCATCTACCTTTCTCGTACATGTATGTACAAAACTTGTAAACTAATGACATGACCCGAAAGTGAGTGCGAATGTGTGTATGGGGGAGGGTGGGTAGGTGAGTGTGAGTGGGCAGGGGTAATGGAAAGGATGCAGGGTTATTCGTTCCAGTCGCTCACCAAAGATGATTAGTGACTCTCGGATAATCTTTCCGTTGCGTTCGATGACCGGAACCTGACCGTACGGATTGATCCGAGTGCCAAACCAATCGGGCTGGGCCGTGAGGTGGATGTTTATCTCGTCATGCGGAACATTCTTAGCAGCCAGGATCAGGCGAACTCGCTGCGTGAGGAGATAAAATATATATTTATATGTGTCTACGCCCACGCTCCTCACCTCGGCGTAGGGACAGATAGGACTGCTGTAGAGGCGCAAGGCGACACCCTCTGGAATGGAAGGAGGCTCCGTGTACACTAGTTGCTGAGTCATGGCGGCTCCTGCAGGTTCTGCGCGTTTGGTTTTTTTTTTTTTGTTTTAAAATATTAATAGCTGAGAAGTGCTGAGCTGTATACTACGTGTGCAATACAATAGCACGTGCTCAATCTTGTATCTTGTTGCACGTGATCCTCATGTTGTTTTGACGCCCTGATACATGTACTCGCTTTTAGTATATGTTCCTGCGCTAAGAAATAATAATATTGCCCATACGTGGACATTAAATAGTTTTTCTCTCTGGGGTTCGTCAAGCTGAATAGTCGCGCAATGTGGCGTTTTAAAATTGCGTTTTGAACGTATATGTCTACCAAGAGCTTCTGCGCTTTGCGTGGGAGAGGTCCGACATACGCACCCTCGCCCTGTCGGTGAACCCACGCCAATTTCATTGTACCTTTAATAATAATTGGTGGACCTCTTTCCTGCAACTAGGAGAGGAGGCCAATCATGCAGGCTCTCACATATCGAGCTAGAGTTAGTAACTCTCATACAGTCTCGCAAGCCAGACGTACTTCGACCGTACCGTACCATGACGTGGACTGGGGACTAGCACGACTACTACATGTATGTCTGGCCACTAATTATTTATTCCGACACAAATTCCAGCAGACCCAATCAGATTATAATGTCATATGACCTCTAGCGGCATTTCTTAATGTGGTAGAATCGGCAATCCTAGACGCTATAAAAGCAGCAGCTACTATTCGCAGTTGCGTAAACCACAGGAATCGGGGGAGAGATGTTTTTGTTACCCTTCCGACTGGTAGTGGCAGTCCTTGCGCTATTACTTGCTCCCTAAAGCTTTTGACGAACAGCAGATAAGTCCATAGTTGTAGTTGCATTAGCCCTTTGAGAATTCTTTCTAGACGTCTGTAGAGGTCAGGCAAGCGTATGCACCTCTAATATAAGTTAAATAACTATCACTAACGGCGGCTTCATTCGAAGGTATAGCAGAGATAATACATAAAGGGATTGGCAACGAGTCCACTTAACGCCAATTAACTCGTGCCATCCGTACGTGAATCCAGAGATCATATATAGATGATCTCTGGACGTACGTGTGATTCACGAGGCATTTAGTATGCATCTAAACCGCTGTACATGTTGTACCATGTTTCATGTTGACTTGGGATTATGAATAATGTTTTTCATGTGACGCGGTTACGTGATTAAATTCCAGATAGCATGTCTGAATATGCATTAGTGGCCGATGTCACCAGACGTACTACTTGTGCTAGTCCCGACCAGAGATAATGTCCCGACTCTCCAGTCCACATCATAGTACGGTACGTCTGGCTTGCGTAACTCTCATATAGGATTTGACCCCGATTATGAAGTCATTAAAAAAACGCGACCCGCTCTAACAAGACTCCTGACGAGCGGATGGCTTACCTTGTACAAGAAAGCAACAACAAGCAGTTTCATGTTTGTTTGATGTCACAAAACCGCGTTTTCCAAACTCGTACCCAGTCCCACGTATTTCTTGTTCTTGTTCTTGACCACGCATAACTCGGGATAGGAACACTTTTAAGAAATCAAAATCACACCAATGGCTTCAGAATTCGTTGGCATTGTCGCCTCTGTGGTCAAAATGTCTCGAAGCTACATGACATATATCGGTGGTTGTGTTAGCAAATCACGTATAGTTAAGTTTACTGCACTGACACGACTCGGATAGGTCATACTTCGCTCTTTATACGAAGTACTAGTGGTATACATGATTTAATCAAATCATAGATCAAATGTGTACAGTCTGGGCACTACACGTAGTGGTAATAAACTGTGACATGTATCCGATTTTGCGCACAAAATGGCTGCCACAGGGTACAGCTCAGTTCCTGCAAATATACACAGGGGGAAAAATCGTGTTCCGGACCTTGGGTTTTACCTTGGGATCTGTTCCATCAAACGTTTTCAAAGTGCCTAAGTCAACACAGTGGATATATATTAGATGGAACATGCAGATCCCAGGATAAACCCAAGGTCCGGAACACGATTTTTTTCCCCTGTGATATACGCGCATTTGCCTCTATTTCCACTTCGGCTTATAATGATAGATCGAACAAACGCCTACATGTAGGCGAAAAGTGCTGTTTTAGCCTACGTGTAGGCGTTCTATTGCAACATATGGTCCTCGCATTCAATGGTGTATATATAAAACTTTGAACTCGAATAAAGTAACACTTAAGCATAGGGCTTCATTTTTTATCAGGAGAGAACTGTCCTATGCGTCACTTTTTGGTCCTATCTACGTCCAGCGATTTGGAGCCAGAAAACGATTGTCTGAAGCAAGCTGAATGGGAGATCAAAGCATTGTCGAGCTCTGCCTAGATAAGACCCATGACATACTAAAGAAAAGTACATACGATTGCTTTATTTTTTTTGACTGAACTTCATATTGCATGTGTCTATAAGCTAGATAGTGGTTCTTCATGCATGGGTCTTCCGGCTAGAGATACAATAATTGCACATAATCTCTTCCTTGGTATCAGTATCGGCTGCGTAAACAAAGTGCATCCACCGCTGGTGTGTCCTGTGTGTGAGAGTGGGGGGAGGGGTTGTCCGCGGGATTCAGTGATTCAGGTCGTATTATGTATAATAATAGTTCCAGGTTTAATGAATAAGGAACCCCCCCCCCCCCCCCCCCCCCCAGTTAACAACCAGCCTACGGCCTGAAAAGGAAAGGGCTGCTAAAAGACAACGATATTGGCAGAGTCCCGAACGTGCTCGCTTGGCGAAAAGAGTTAAGGTCAGTCAAAGTTATGTCGTACTTGTGCTTGTACCAGTAGCTACCTACTCTTGCTAAGTTTGGTTTACAATATGACATTGGTGGCTGAACTTACAGATCAATTACGGATCAATTATGATCATCAACTACATCAAATACGCATCGGAATAATGTGCATGAAAAAAAATGAATGAAACAAGTAAATAAAAACCTTCTCAATGAGAAAGTTGGTGGGATTTAGGATTTGAAGGCAAAAAGCAAGGAAACAAGGGTCTGTAATAGTACTAAGGGAAGTTATCATAGTCCTATATTTAGCGGCCCGTTTGTAGCATATAATATGCTCGTTTGCTAAATATAGAACTATGAAATTTTCCCTTACTATTACAGACCCTTGTTGCCTTCCTTAACTTTTTGCACCACCATTGCCTTCAAATCCTATATCCCACCATCTTTTTCATTGAGAAGGTTTTTATTTACTTTTTATGCTTATGCATGAGACGGCAATACATTTCATTTAGGCCAGTTTTCAGATCCAGCTCTTTCGAGACAACCCTGCTGGGTAGATTTCACACTGAGGCACTTGTAGACTGGTATCTGATCGCGTATGTTGTTCCACCGGCGGAATTCTTTGTAAAGTTACTACGGCAATTAGGTCAAAACAAATACATACGCTAGTATCGGTACTCACGTGTATGGAATTAGTATAGTTGTGGTTGGCCTAACTCAGTTTCAATTCCGTCGGTTGAATGAAATACCATAAGCGAATCCGTGTGCTGCAAATCTTACGGCACATGTACCTTCTATAGTCTCGTACCCAGGCCTTCTATGACGTAAGCGATTATCGACGTACGTCGCTTACGTCATAGACGGTCTGGGTACGAGACTATACCTTCTATTGATGTACTACTACTCCAGGTTCTCTTGTCTTTTTGTTATAAAGAACCTCACTTCTTATTTTACTAACTGTGCTATTCACATGATATTCATAGCACAAAATATGGTACAGACATACATGTAGTGCGTTGAACATACCGTTCGGACGTTATAACTATTCAAACGAATATTTCGGTCACGAAATATTGTTGTTCCATATGTATCGATACATGTATATGTGTGTGTGTGTGTGTGTGTGTGTGTGTGTGTGTGTGTGTGTGTGTGTGTGTGTGTGTGTGTGTGTGTGCGTGCGTGTGCGCACGCGTGTGTGTGTGTGTGTACGTATGTTTTTGTCAGTTGCGTGCGCAGTGTAACAATGAATCACCCAATCCGCAGGTGACAGTATAATATGGGTGGTTTTGTACCTCAGTCTATCTGGAGAATCAGATGGATGTCCCTTGAAAGAATATTGGTATTGACTTCGTGGTATTTGATGTAGGAGTTTCTTGTATATGAGTTTGTGTGTGCATTATATGAACTACCCGTTCCTATACAACTATATATGAATAAATTGTTCGGCTATTATTTATGATTACGTCATTATCCTTACAAGTACAAGGGCTGGGCCGAGCGAAATTTTTGCTGCATTGTATTGGAACGAGCTGATGGCGATCAGTTATCTCGCAACGCTTGCCTTCATATTCTATGCAGGTAAGCCTTTTGCCACCTACGTTCCTTCCCAAGTCTGGCATAGCAGATAACTAGACCGCTTTTTTTTTTCCTCTAGGGGTCCGGCCCGCCGTTAGCCAGTGTGCAGTACTCAATCTCCCCAGCTGGCCTTTGACCACGCCTTATCCTAACGACTTAATCCTGGGTCCCCAGTACACACCGCTGGGCTTTGGCATGTTCACCTACCCTAATCCCGAAAGCTACAAGCAGGATCCGTGTGCCCCCGTGACCGCTTTAACGAACAAGTACATCCTCGTAGCAGTAAGTCTTTTAGTGCATGCATGCATTTCCGTAAGCCATCACCCGGTATAAGTTATGTAAGTTATGGATTGTTTATGTTGGGGAGTTAGAAACGATACGTTTCCAGGCTGGGAGACTTTCAACCAAGTAATAAGGTTTTTTTTTGTTTTTTGTTTTTTTTTGTTTTTTTTTTTGTTTTTGTTTGAAACCTACCCCGGGAAATGTGCACGCCAGAAGCTCAGCACTACACCTAAATGAAGATGCACTCACACTCTGCTTTAATACATATAGATGAGCGATACCGATTCGCACTGATGATATGCACACACACACACACACACACACACACACACACACACACACACACACACACACATACACACATACACACACACACACACACATACACACACATACACACACACACACACACACACACACACACACACACACTCACGCACACATTCTCACCTGCATGTATGGATATGCATGGGGTGCATACCACACCATACACCGTAGTAGGGTAAGTTGGCAGACAAGCATTTGACAGCTGGACACTCCTCCACCTCAATGAGAATGCCTTAGCAGGCATGAGGTAGTCACTGTGCACCTCTGTCCATATGTATAACCGTGTTGCCATGACACTACATAAAAGGAAAAGGTATTCACGTGTTGTCAGCCATTTGTCCATCTTTGGGCATTGAGGCAGCACACAGGATTGTGGCTTATGGTGGTGAGATCCTTCTGAGAGTGCCACTCTGATCAAGTATCCCATGAGGAATGTTCCCATATTGATTGCTCTGTGATGACTTACTTAATATATCCTTAATCCTTACGTACCTATGTACACATTTAAAGAAATGAATTTTAAAATCACTTGAACTAGTGGAAGGAACATTTAGATGCTTTAGTTTAGGTGTAATGTCGTGAACAAGTGGCTCTCTTTTATTTAGGTTCAGGTGTCTTCCCTCATTACAAACTCCAGGATATGGTAAGTGTGTGTGTGTGTGTATGTGTGTGTGTATGTGTGTGTGCATGTGTGTTAGTTTGTGTGCATGTGTGTTAGTGTGTATGTGTGCATGTGTTCATGTGTGTACGTTGTGTATGTGTGTGTGTGTGTGTGTGTGTGTGTGTGTTTTGTCCAGCATCTCTATAGTTACGCGACTATCCAAGCTTGTACAAGTGCATTAGGGATGCACCCAAAAAGAATTACTTTTCAGCACTTGTGTATAATTCAATGCCAGCTGTCAATCAGCATACCATAGCCACACCATGGTCTATATCCGGGCATGAAAAGTGTTTGAGAGCAGTAATGTGGCTTCTGTTCTCATGTTCATAGTGCATAATTAACTCCATTACTCCACTGTTCCCACGTTTTTCTACCACAGTGTCCGTCAAATCAACAATGGTGTTCCATCTGCAGGCAGTTGTGGATCTGTGAGTGTGGTCTCTGCATATGTGTGTATGTTTGTGGTGTGTATGTTTGTGGTGTGTGTTTGTGGTGTGTGTGTTTGTGGTGTTTGTGTGGTTGTGTTCCATGTCATCATCCTGTCCACGAATTTATACTTACATATGCATCGCTCACTCGCATTCACACCAAGGGACATTTATTCTCTTTGGATGGACCGTGCTACCACGCACTAGCCCCTCCCATTTATCTGTGCCCCTCCCACTTCCCCTCTATAGGGTTCTGTCATCTATTGTCAACAAGTTATTGCTAACAATCCCATCATTGACTTCTACTGCGATACATCGTGTGATATCGCTGACGTCTCGTTTTACTACAAGATTAATGTCAGTGATGTAACAGGTAGGAAAGACCGCGTGGGCACAGATGATTACCGATGCATAATGAGAGGAGTTACGTGTGTGCATGTGGTGTATAGAGGTACTAAGAGAAGCATGGTGTAGTGAGGCATCATTACTGCTATATGTATATGTACATGGAGTTCATTCGTTGGATCTGTAACTTAATTAATGTGGTGCAATCCTTAAAACAGAATAATTTATTTCAGAAGGCATGTGACAGACACATAGATGAACGTTTTTGAAGATGTTATGGAGGGATGCGGGGGATATTGTATAGAGGAGTGGTGTTGTGAGCATTTACCAAGTGGACTCCTACACATGCACACACACACACACACACACACACACTATAATAGTATACGTTTTATTGGTAATGCAACTATCATGTTTGATGTCCTGTAATCAGTGGTGGATTCAGCATATTTTAAGTTCATTAAAATGGGCCCGTACCTGTAATTGCCCTGTCTAAAATATGCCTAACCTCCAGTAAGTAAAGCATTCAATAGTGCAGTTTTGGCCATAGTGTCAGGACCACAAGGCATGCATCATCTGGTTATAACTCACTCTATCTCCCCTCTCCCTTCCCTCTCTCTCCCCATCCTCTACTTTCACCCCTCCCCTCTCTCCCCTCTCCATCCTCCCCTCACCTCCCTCCTCCAACTCCCTTGCCAGTGTCCCAAGATGAGTACTGGTGTGACAACAGCGTAGCGGTGGCAACGGCCAACCTTCCCTCCTCTCTCCTTCCCGTCGATCCCAGGGCTACCCAGACAGGCACACTTCAGCAAGTAGGGGCTGCTCCATCCCTCACCCCCACACTGTTGGTCGTCATGGCTACCTTTGCTGTGGCTGTTGTGAACGCCTGCATGTTTGTGTGACAAGCATCAACATCGTCTGTCACATATCCAATGTCTTGTTTTATTAAATGTCAGCTTTCTGTTTCAACATTATGTAGTAACTTGTTAGTTTTTTTTTGTGTCGTAGCATCGGTTGCACAATGATTAGCCCCGCCCACCCTTCAGCCGGCTGGTATGGGTGGTGTGACATTGTGTGGATTTTAGTTAGTAGTTGTGTATAAATTGTAGTTTCCAGTCATGTTTTCAGATTGTGTGTTTAAACGACATGTAAAGTCGGTGTGACATTATATTTAATTTTGTGTCTACTATTTTGTTTTTCTTCCTTTCCTGCTAAGTCACTAACTAAACTCAATATGGCTCTTGCATTTGCTGGTATGGCTACGATTCAATTTCTTAGCTAGCCATATACATTTGTAATACACTTGGGTGTGAGTATTCCATTAAATCGGAAGAGTGAAGGCGGGTTGGGACATGTAAGGCTTCAGGTGGAACATTGAAAGAAAGTGATTGGAGCTAATGTGTACATGTTGTGGGGTGCATAGCTGAGTCACAGATACACAGTTGTAATAATTGTGCCTTAAATTCGGTTTTTATAATTAGGTTAAGAGAGGTGGTCCTGTATACCTATTGATTTGTTCTGTTTGGTACTGAATTTTGCTTAACGAACAATTGTGATGGATACAGGGGCCCTCTACCTACAAACCGAATTTGAAGCAATTTGATTGCGCCTGCCGAAAGTTATAGCGGGTTCAAATTAAAATGTGTGTGGTATCGAACGTAGCAATACTGGCCACGGAGCAAGTGCAAGACCCCAAAGTGTATTTTACCATACAGCTAACGAAAGTGTTACGGTAGTATGAATTGGGGTTTACCGTTCGAACGTTGTAACGATTCAAACGCAAGGATTCAAAATTTTGTCGTAAACTGTCCCATATTATAATAGGTATGATTATCCCATCCCTTTACAACATTTGGGTCACGAAATTCTGTCGCGAACTGTCCCATAATAATGCAGCAGGTCCTTCAGGCTTAAGGATACAACACCTGCTGGATGGCGCCACTATCCCTTTGCCCACATCCATCTGTTCCACACTCCGGGATCTTGTCAACATCATAGCATCGGGTAAAAGTACCCTCTCAAGTATCCACCTTCCTGGCCGGGGGCTCTCTGACTGCACTAATAAGTTTAAGCCTGGTTGTTCATCAGTTGGAGAGACGTTAAGGAGGTTGCCTGTGTGTGGTTATCAAGAACAAGGCATCTCTGAGCTTTTCCACCCACTTCAGTTTGGAGTAGCATATACTGTAGGCTCAGAGAAGATTGTCCACAGCCTGAGGAAGTGCATCGAGGATCTCTGGGATGATGAAGGATTTCGTGGTACTCACGGTAGACATGAGGAATACCTATAACTTGGTTTCCTGCAGGCAAGCCATCCTGTATGAATGTGCTTCTTTCTTCCCTGAACTCCTACCTTGGGCATTATGGTGTTATGGTGGTGCACATTCAGCACTGTGGCATCCTTCAGGTCGCTTGTCATCAGAATCAGGGGTTCAGCATGCAGGGGGATCCATTTTTTGGCATTAGGCCCTTTACTTTTTGCACTTGTGCTCCAAAGAATCATTTCTGTGGCTGATATGGATGATGTATGCTTGGAAATGCTTTTCCGTCATGGTTCCTAGACTGATGATGAGGTGCTAGCTATGCCGAGCAATGCACCTGATTGAAGAATTAGGTCCTCCTCCTGGTATTTTCATCAACCTTACTAAATATGAGCTTTTCAGTCGTAACGATATGAGCATTACCTTTCCAGAGGTTTCATGTGCCATACTTTGAGATACTTGGGGCCCCCATAGATGACTTCCTATTTTGCTCAAATTTTATGATGCATGATCAAATTGGAACAGGTCGCCAACATTGATCCCCAAGTAGCTCTCATCCTCTTGCGTTTGTGTGGTGGCTTCTGCATGATGGTGCATGTGGCCCGAACAACTCCTCATTTGGCCACTGGTGCACTGGAGTCATTCGACAATGATGTCAGATTGCGTTTTCCTAACCGGGTAGCCCCTGACATTTCGGATGCAGCCTGGAAACTGACTCAACTTGGCATGAGCTATAGTGTTCTTGGCCTTCACTCAATTTATCACCATTCCAGCGCAACATACATTGCATCATTGAGCCTTTCTGGCCTAAGGAGTGCTGACAACCTTCATCTTGTACGGTCGGTGGTCAAGTTCAATGGTTTGGTCTCACCTCCAGACAGTATTTCTCTGTGGACTCTATTTTAGCTTCTTGTCTCAGAGGTCGGATGACCACGCTTTTTGGGCTTGTAGTTGGAGCTGCAACTGAGGCAGATAAAGCTTGTCTTCTTTCCACATCTGCACCCTATGTAGCCTCATGGCTCACAGTTGTACCTTCTATTGATCTTGGGCTCCATTTATCCCATGCCAATGAGCTCCAGATAGCAGTGAAGTGGCGGTTGGGCTTGGACACTTCCAGAGGCACTTTATGTGCTCTTTTGCCCTGATGTGAAACTCGACCCTCTCGGCCATCATGCAGCTACCTGTCGGCAGGGAGG
This sequence comes from Eunapius fragilis, assembly GCA_963681505.1. Taxonomy (NCBI): domain Eukaryota; kingdom Metazoa; phylum Porifera; class Demospongiae; order Spongillida; family Spongillidae; genus Eunapius; species Eunapius fragilis. The sequence goes on from OY811971.1 coordinate 10,666,397, forward strand.
TGACGATGTGGTTTGCCACAGTAAGTTGCGTGATGTCCTTCTGAGGTATTGCCACCAAGCTCATATTGCAGAGGCTGGAAGTGACCTCACACCAGGACTGGATCAAACTCACCCAGTTAATGTGCTAGTGAGGGACTGGGCATTGGGAAAGGCGGCTGCCTATGACATCACTGTCACATCTCCACTAAATTGGATGAGGCATGTCTGAGGGTGGGTGCAGCTGCTGAAGCTGCAGAAAGGAGGAAGCATGCAGCCAATGACCTGAAATGTGCAGAGCTGAATGTCCATAGCAATGGAGACATACTGCATTGGGGTGAGGAGTCACGGAGAACCTTCGCTCTACTGGCCACACACCTAGCCTTTGGCTCCTCATTTCACAAAGCCAGAGTGATTGGTGAGATGTATGGAAGATTGAACATCACTATGGTGAAAGTCCTAGCAAGGGCCATACTGGCTAGGAATGTTGATTTTATTTTAATAGTAATAATAACTTTATGTATATATGCTTAGTGGTATGTAGCCGTTAGTAGTAGTTTTATGTATTCTCTTATTGTAGCTATTCGTATTATTAGGATGTAAAATATAATATTATATAAAAACAGTTTTTCATGAATTCGAGTCAAATAAATGTGCATGCAGGTAGAAAAACCACATGCAGAAAAATAGTACCATGCAGCCTGTGTCATCCAGGCCCATGCCAAAAGTGTGAAATAGAAGATTAAAAAGCCGGTATTGTATTATTGGCAGTGTACCACAGCAAAGCGCCGACGCGTATTATTGAATCAAGATGGTATAATTGCAAATATGCAAGTGTATATAATAACCAATAGCTACACAAGTAAAAAATACATTCTCTATACGAGAAGATTGGTGATATATAGGAATCAAAGGTGATGGTGGTGTATAAAGCAAGGGAACAAGGCTTCTGATTGAAAAGGAACCCTATATTAGCACACACAGTTAAACATTATGGCGCAGGATTTGTGCCAAAAGTACAATGCATATCACACTTTGGCTAAATCAATTATGTGTATATACCTCCTCCATTCGTTTAGGTATATACCTCCACCCATTAGGTATACCCCTCATTTCTGCACTCCTCAGCGTACCCTCCCCATTGGGCGCGCTTATATGCATCTACATTAAGTATATACAATACCTCCAATTTGGCCATATAACTCCACGTTACGGATCCAGGGGTGGGGGTGCAGGGCACGTGCCCTTCCTTCCCCTTCAAGAATTTATGAGTGCTATAATATTACATGCACATCTCCAGACTGGTGTGTTGTATGTCCAGTGGTACACACAACACACTACTGAGTCCAGTGGTACACACAACACATCAGACCTGGGCATATTACACATCAGTCCAGTACACACAACAAACCAGTCCAATGCATTCAACACACCAGTCACCATCGCAACTTTTTAGTTAAGAATCTTTTCATGGCTAACGCAACACTACTAGGGATTGCAGTTCTGTAATCTACAACCGACTCCCAAGGTATGTTTTAAACAAGGTTTTCATATCAAGCCTAGTCTCCAGGCCATATATATTGACTTACTTTATGGTCATGAAGTAAATATGTAGACGTAAACAATCTGTCATTTTTTATATCAGGATGATGACCGCCAATGATTTTGACAAGCATCTTGAAAAATTTAGATGTGATTTGAGTGCTGACAATAATATTCTACTGCCTGCAGTACTAAGAAAAGGATTGGTGATGTACCTATATACGAATGACACAAATAAAAGCATTTCAGACACTGCCATAAAAGTCTTTTCTCTGCAAGCTGGAGCATTTTTCAACGTGGATGCCCTAGAGAGGTCAATACAATGTTTCACATCTAAAATAAAAACTATATATATGAAGAAGTTTGTAGATCAAAATTGGGATGCCATGGGAATTTTAAACTTTGTTGCTATAAGGTAACTCTGAGGGTTGTATCATTTATTGCAAAGGAGGGCAACAATATGGCCACATGCACCATGCAAACTCATATGTACATCAAAGGTATGCACTACATGTAACAACAAGATAACATTTATCACATATGCAGTTTCATGTTACATGTAGCCAGCATGACAAAAAGCTTCAGCAAAAACTCAAGTAGAAGGGACATTGCAGGCTTTGTGTGGTGATCGAGTAGCTACAAGGCTCTGCAGACTTCATGTGATGCACGCATGGAAATTTGTGGTGTGCTTGGCATTTGTATTTGCATTTGTATTGGGTAATGCATGATATGCGCATGTGAATGTGGATAGTTACAGAAGGTGCTGGTATGGAACTTTGGACAATGGCTGAAAGCAGATAGGCTTGGTCGTTTAGACAAGAACTACGTATATAGTAGTTGTGGGTGCTTTTCTTTCCCTCTTTATAAAAACTTGGCCTATTGAGTATGTAGCAATATGTTCGCTGAGCTGACCATCATTTCAGAACTGCTCCTAATGTTACAATAGAATTTATAGATGGGGAGGTGAAAAACTAAAATAAATATTATAACTTTAATGTTGCTTATTGAAACAACACCCAAGATGAGCAGGATAGCTAGAGTTATGAAATTTTTTATCAAACAATTTCAAAAGTTGAAGGTACTAAGTCAAATGCATGAAAACAAATATTGCAAAAGAACAGGACAAGCAACTTGTCGAAAAAAATCAGAAAAAAGATGTCACTATCAGAAGAAAACTGCAAAAAAACTGCAGGATGTGGCTGATGGAAAGGCCCAACTGTATGATGAATTCCAGAACTACAGGATAATCAGAGAAGCACCATTACTGCAATACTCACTAATCCAGCTGTAATTATTGGACTTCACTTTGAACATATATGTGGTTTGTCAACAACCAAATTGTCCTTTACCAAGGTCATGCATGTCTTATCAGTAAAGTGTTCCAAAAGGTCAAATAATCCAAAATTTACTGCTACCTACCGGAAACATGATGAAAATCAGGATAAAGGAGATGACGTTCTTGCATTTATGAGTTCTTAGTTGACTATGTTACTGATGACCTGCAAATACCTGAAATTATAATCTAATGTATATGCATATATATGTGAACCCTACATGTAGTTATATTCTGGCAAGACAATATTGAGTGGTTCAATAACTGCAGTAGAGACTACGCTGTAACTTTTGATATACTAATCCAAATATCATGCATAAGGTGCCATTCTGCAACATTTTCCTCTCGCAGCACAAAACATGATTTCAAAAAAATCTTGAAGTACCTACCAGTGTGTAATATATAGTGCGGTAGAGCGGATATACTTCTGGCACGAATCCCGCGCCATACGCTGAGCTTATCCCATGGTGGTTTGCATGGGCATCGAACTCTTTCCCTCCATTGCTCTGCTGCATACATCAATTCCACTAGCACAACCTTCCCTGACAACACCAACTCACAGGCCATACCTTCTCGAGGTTATCAACAATTATGAGCCTATCAATGTTAAGTGCGACCCCCCCCCCCCCCCCCCCCCCCCCCCGGGACATATGGGGATTTGACATTTATTAAATCAAAGGCCCCAGCTCAACTCGCAAGGTTGTGGGTTAATAACTGGTCAAATGACCCTCCTCTACCCTGTCCTGTTTTAAAACGGCCTACGGTGTACATCAGTTGTTCTACTACTCAAAACAAATGAAAGAACGTGCATGCGTGTGCCGCTATTTCCACTAAACTCCCGGTCCTGGATATGCACAAAGTATATGCATGTGCTGTCACCTCATGCATTTTTACTCAACTTGAATTATAATTCTTTCACCCGTTTTGAGAACATCACCGAACAAAGCACTAACTGCTGATTCCATTTCAGTATCGTCGCAAGGATCCGTCGATACGGAGGCAATAAGACAAGAAACCCTTTGGTCGCATCCCCCGTGATGGTAGCAATAATCCAGCAATAATCCAATGAGCAACCACATCCTCCAATATGTCCCGCACTTACCGCTTTATAATAACCTTGTTTCTTGCAATAAAGCACCTTCGTTAACCGTTTCGTCTCGTTCCCAGACCACACTCGCAGCTGCTACGCGAGAAGTGGTCTGGGAAACTAGCTAACAGAATTGGTTCTATGCCCGGGCCATTTTTAACCGTACAATGAGAATGCAGGTGCTCCGTGACGCGACGATAATTACTTTCAAATATGGCAACATTCGATTCTCACGGAAGCGGTGTTAAAATTAAAAAAAAAAAAAAGTCATCGCGATATTGGATAAAGTAAATCATTACTAGTTTACGTATGCTATACGGTACTCGTTCTCACTATTGTGCCCGGTTATTTATTATTATCATGCATATGTATCAGAAATAATCACAACGAACTTGTTACGTTTTCATATTGAATGTTACGTGCGGTTGTATATATTCGCATCTACATGGTTGTACCTAGGCCTGAAAAGGTGACTAAGGACTTGTATGGTTACCCCACTGACCCCAGGAATGCTAATAGTTTGTTTTTCTCACGCCCAGACAGGGCTTACTCACGCCCAGTTTAACATTGTCTCCCGCCTTGGAAGGTGTACACCCCTTGGCATCTCTGCGTGCGTAGAACCAATTTTGTTAGGCAGTTTTACAAACCACTTCTCGCGTAGCGGTGATGTAATCCATCCGCAGCTGCGAGTGTGGTCTGGGAACGAGACTAGGCCAAAGGCATATTCGGGCGGGGGAGGGGGGGGGAGTCCGGACCCCCGCTTTCCTATATGAACAATGGCTTTATGCATACGGCGACCAAAGTAGTGTACCGTTATACAACACGGCTCCAATGAAGCTCGTATAGGTACAGCTTTGTAGCGCGAGCGAGTAGCAAAAAAATTTGCGCTCGCGCCTCCTCCCTTCCTTCTGGACCCCCCCCCCCCCGCCCCCCTCCTTTTATTCCTGCATCCGCCCCTGGCCACTGGCTGACCAAGCTCAACTTCTCTTCGTTTCTTCCCCACATGCCCTTTGAATTCAGCCGAATTAAGGCGGGCAAACAATATATTACTGCGCAACCCCGGGCCCTCCATGCAGTACAGTATTATGTGAGGTTATCAATCGCTATAGCTATTAGTATTAATGAAGCGGCATTCCTACACCGGGAATAACACTATTTACAAAAAAGTATGCACCACGCAGATAAAAATAAATCGTTCCACCCAGAATTTGTAACTTCATCAGGCACAGACAATCGCTATGAAGAGTAGTGCCAAATAAAAATCTAAAATAGCACCGGTGATTGCAGCGGCGCGGCAGAAGATCTAGAGGGTGGAGAAGGGGATGGAGATGGGGATGGAGAGGTGGCCGTGAACGGTGCGTTACACGTTCCGGTGACAGGTGCAACACCGCAACTCTGGAAGGTTGGCACGAGGGCTGCGAAAGTCTGATTACTGGCGGTGGAGTAGTAGCAGCACCCGAGGCCACTGAGAGACGTCTGGAATATATAGCGTTTTGCAGTTACCAGCAGCCGAGCAGTTTCCACTATTATTTGCAATAGTTTGGACGCAAAAAAACCGTTGTGTTAATAGTGGCATGCATGCAGCGGTTTGAGCGCAGTAGGTACCATTGCTATTTTTCTAGAGCACGCGTCCGACAACAAGATGGCGTCGAGTAAGCCTATACGTTACCTTGGCATGCAATTCTGTAGGTATACCAGCGATAGAGTACTCCCGCTCACGTGTCGTCACATGCAACCGATAACGTTTGCTGCATGCATGCAGCATATCAATTGTTTAAACCAACCAACCAACCAACCAACCCCTCTTTCACCCCCCCCCCCCCCCCACCCCCCCCCTCCCTCCAAAGTTACATTAACGGAATGAATTAATGCTGACCAGGGCGAGCGCGTAAGTATCATTTTGGAAGCTGATTGTACAATTCTATATATAGCTATATATATAATTATGTCAATAGCTACATGTATAGCTATAGACAACGCAAAATGAATAAATAAGTGGGTGGATCCCGGCCTACCGGCCTGTCAGGTGTCAGGTCATAGTCCGGCCTGCCAGGCCAAGCTAAATGTCTGGCCTGGCAGGCCGACCTGGCAGGCCGGACTGGCCTTCGGCAACCCCGCGAGTCCATATACCCTCAGGGTTGGCCTTTATCCCTGACACTGTGTGAGTTAGTGCATGTGAGGATACTAGCTCACATAGCACATGATACTTCTGTGCTGCATACTGACGCACACATACTCACGGAATGCATGCACACAGATGCACACGCAAACAACTACATGTATATATGCGTCATGCATGCAGTATGGCATCTACATATATACTCATCAAATATATAATATGCTCACCTATAGCATGGAACACATGCAGTCAAACTGACATCTAAAGTGTGTCTACTTGTGTACTAACTCCATTCACAAAACAATCACAACGATCTTCGCAACAGTGACTCATCTCCGTAAAGAAAATTAATTAAGGCTAGAAAACAGCCATCATGCCGGACAAGCTAGTTATGGTTGAGGAATTAAGGCTTCATATTGTGACACGCTGAACATGCAGACACGTTTATAGTCGTACTATAATTTCAGTGTGGGCGTGTTCATCGTGGCGAGGTCATGCCATGCAAGATTATAAAAACAATTGGTGTGGGCTGCTCCTCAAACGTTGTACGGTGTAGCAATAATTGAGTCACATAGCTACCGTGTTTAATGGCATCCAATCAAGATGATGAAAGGTACAGTGTGTTCGTCGTTAGCGTCACGAAGTGGACAAACACTGCATGAAGTACATGCACGTGCAACGGTGCATGTATCAAAGGTCATCATAATTCACAGCGTAACTCGCATCGTGCATGACGGCTGATTTTGTTCTATCCTGATATGGTCCTACGACCGTTTCAGGCAGCCTATTTTTGTCCGGCGGACTGAAACAGTTTTAGGCTGCTTATTTTGGTCCTACTCTGCTCATTTTAGTCCTATACCGCCGAACAGCCTGAAACAGTCCCAGGACCAATACAGGCTGCCTACACGAGCACGTTGCATGCATGGTTCTTATTTTGATCTTGTGGGCTAACCGTTCGTAGTTTTCAGGGTTTATCCAGGAATTTGTAATTGGGGACGAGTTATGAATGGATTGGGGTGTACTTAATTTTATTTATAAAATAAGTGTTTCAAACATACAGCATAATCAGTGGAATAAACGACGTTCGCCCAAGTTGAGCCATCGCATTGTTAATAAAGGTAGCGATCACATGATGTAATTCTCTTTCGTGGATTTGGAATGGCTGGCCCATCAATAGAAATGAGCATCATGTCATCCGGTGATTGTCGCGGTTAGTTTTGTCGGATCGACAGTCATTACTCTATTCATCGACGAAAACGAACTCTCGACAACAGCGATTGACACGGGCAACAATGGTACTCTAATTGCCACTGTGCGAAGCGCAGGAAAAAACTTTGTGTAGCTTTTGTTGGTAGCCGCTAGTTGTTTCAGGTCAAGTGGTTCTTCCTGTCTGAGCCATTCATCTCGCACCAGGTGCCCAATCGCTAAGCAAGCCTGCATGTGTAAAAACAAGAATTATGCGTGATAAAATTCAGTTAAACGCGAATTCTATATAAACTTACACTGTGCATGCAATCAATTGCTGCTGGATCAGAATTGGAAAACTTCGCCAAAAACTCAGCAACAGGGCTATTGAATCGACTAACCGTTCTTGCATGTTATCAGCAATTATAGCGTCCCGGTAGGTATAGCTAAAACCAGAGCGGAAGCAGGAGTTGCTACCTAAAACCAGGAGCAGGAGCAGGAGTTGCTACCTAAAACAGGGGCGGATACAGGATTTTCCAAAGGGGGGTTGAGACCCGCGATACGAAATGCGAGTGTGTGTGTGTGTGTGTGTGTGTGTGTGTTGTGTGTGTGTGTGTGTGTGTGTGTGTGTGTGTGTGTGTGTGTGTGCTGTCCGCTTCAGGCCCGATGCGAAAAGCGGGGGGGGGGGGGGGGGGGGGGTGCTATCCGCTTTAGGCCCGACACGAAAAGCGGGGGGGGGGGAGGGGTGCTGTCCGCTTCAAGCCCAATACAAAAGCGGGTGTGTGTGTGTGTGGGGGGTGGGGGGTGGGGCGCGGTGCTATCCACTTAAGGCCCGATACGAAAAGCGGAGGGGCAGTGGCGTAGCGAGGGGGGGGGGGGGGGGGGGGGGGGGGGCAGGGGGGGGGGACATATGTCCCGGGCGCAGGGGGTTTAGGGGCGCCAAAATAGACAATTTGCACAGATAATTATCGCGCTAACGCGAACGGGCCCCGGGCATATCAGTGGCGGATCCAGGGGGGGGGGGGGGGGGGGGGGGGCACCGGGGCACGTGCCCCCCCCTTTCGTTCGTCTAATTATATATTCATAGTTGCGCAATATAGCGTTTTAAATTGCAATTTGAAGGTACAGCAACAAAAAAAGCGTCCGCGCTTCGCGCGGAGCAGTGGCGGATACATGGGTGTGCGTGTGTGTTTGTGTGTGTGTGTGGTGTGTGTGTGTGTGTGTGTGATGTACAGATGCTTCAACAGCAAGAAAGTGAATTCTCTTTTAACAAAGCGGCTTTAGAAAGCATTGCTGATTGTTTAGTGTACTGTGGTAAGCAAGGAATTGCACTTAGAGGCAACCGGGATGATAGTACTGCCAATCAAAGTGCTAACAAAGGAAATTTCAATGCATTGCTTTTTTTTTTTTTAGCGGAATCAGTAGTCACACTGACTGCAGTCTGTGAACTGATTATCTCACCTCACTTTTACACTAATAATGAAGATATTAAGGCTGCACAGATGGCTGGAGTTGGGACTCTGACACTAAAACTAGAGCGCAAGGCATTTTAGCCTCATGTAGGAATTTCGAGTTTTCTGTTTGTATTGTTGCACTGAAGAACATTTTGATGCCTTTACGTGGTATAACATTCAAGCTTCAAAAGCGAGATCTGGATATATATGAAGCATTCTGTGATGTTGAAAGCGTGGTCAAAGATGTTGAGACCATACGTAGAGAGATATGAAAGTTGGTAAGAAGAAATTCTTCATACTACGAGATGCACTGGAAGCGAAGAAAAACAACCTCGAGTAGTTGGACGGAGCAGAACAGATCCATGCATGCAATTACCAAACAAATAGTCCTAAGGAATACTACAAAATTGCAATTATGGTTCCATTCTGCGATGAAGTCTTAATGCATGCAGTTAAGTAGTCGTTTCTCTGAAGATTCTAAGTTATAAGTATTAGAGTCTCTTAAGACTTGCCCCTCCTCTGTTAGTGAAATGCGATGACAGTGTCTTGAAATCTGTAGTCAATGATTTAAAACTTTATGAAATCGAACTGCAAGATATGAAAGCCGAGCTTCAAATTTGGAGGGATAGGTGGTTGAGGTGCAGCACCAAGATACCCGATACTCTTCATGGGGCTTTAACTTTGTGTGACCAGCGTTGTTTCCCAATGTTCATCATTTGCTACAGCTAGGATGTGTTCTTCCCGTTACAAGCTGTGAGCAGCGTTAATTCATTCTCTGCATTTCGAAGGGTGAAAACTGTTTGCGTTCATGCATATGGGTGAAGAGAGGTTGTCATCATTGTGTCTGATGCATATCCATTATGATTGTGCAGATCGATAGCGTACTGTAGTAGAAGAGTTCATTCGGAAGCAACCACGCGACGTCTCTTCTCTACTCTTTATCACAAAGACAAGTAACTCAAAGGGATTTTTAAAATCATTTGTCGCAATTTATGACTATACTGACATGTATATATGTATATAATCATAATGTAACACTGTAAATGATCGTGATGCGCATGCATGCATGCCACATTAATTTTATCCGCTCCAACACACTTAAGGTCCGGTGTCACAGGAGTACGCGTCCCCCGGATTACGCGTCCGGCCGGACTCGTGGTCCTAGGATACTAGGTCCTCCATTAGGATTACGCGTCCGGCCGGACTCGTGGTCCTACGAGGTCCCCGTTAGGACATTGCCCCTCGTCGACTCGAGGTAGTTAATATAAGCCAAATAAAGTTTATAAAGCAAACTTCAGATTTCGATAAGGCCCGAGAGAATGCTTTATCAAGAGGTGATGAGACCGCCTCACCGAACTTCAGAAGATTGCGACGTTGTGTTTTACCGGATGTCGAAGACCAAAATACTACACTGAAAGCACGTAGTGTTGTATGATTGTATCACATGATATCTTTGAACCTGCTTCAATGAAAACATGACTGCCACTCGATATCTAGCTGATTGACTTGGCCCCCCCCCCCCCCCCCCCCCCACCAAAAAATAATAAAATATATTTACTTTTCAGAGGATATAGCCAGTGACCCAATCAACACTCAATTAGTGGGGTGCGGATGGAAATTTCGTGAAGTGCAGGGGTCTATGGCTCACATGCGCCGTTTCCAATCCTCTACTATACTTAGTACCAGTCTATGGTTTTTACAGAGGGTAGCCTAGAGCCTATCATGCAGTGCATGACAATAAGCTCAACCACGATGATGATAATACATGTATAAGTCTTTTTATAAGTTGGTATTATTTTGAATGCCAAATTGATACACGGTTTTCAAAAGGAGAAGGGAAATAGGTGATTCCTGGGATATCCTACGACTTAAGTAAAAACCAATATAGCCGACTAAGTCTTGCATGGTGCGGATTGATGCATTCATGTACCAGGGGCGACGCAGGATTTTGGGGCGGGGGAGGTAAATGGATTAAGTGTGCGTGGGTCACCAAAAGGGGTAGGTGCGGAAGGGGATGTGCCCCTGACTCTCTATCCCATTACCACGTGAAGATCTAACAATACATGCACGTAGAACCTACACCGGCTACACGTAACTAGCGCGCTAGCTATTTGCACCAGAGAAGCAAGATCCACGTTCCACGTCATGACCCCCCCCCCCCCTCCCCGCTTCCTGCGCCTATGAAACCGATAAAGGAGTGCTTACGTCACGTGAATTTATTGAATGGGGATCCGCTGCTGCTTTTATTTACGACGGTATTCTACACAATGATACATGTAAACATGTATATACATGTATAAAGCGTGCATAAGAAGTCGTGAATTTTTAATAAGATAGGTTTTGCGCGGGGGGGGAGGGGGGAGTATACCCCTACTCACCCCACCCCACCCCCCACCCCCCACCCACCCCCTAAATCCGCCCCTTTGGACTACACACGCATAGGAGACAT
>OY811971.1:10677741-10800241 GCA_963681505.1 Eunapius fragilis
CTCCTGTTAGAAGAATTGGGGTTTGGGCATGTGGAGGTGTTGGGGGGGGGGGGGGGGGGGGGGGGTTTGCTAATTGGTGGTAGTTATAGTTACAGTAAAGAGTGGGAGGGGGAAGATGAGAGTCACAGGACTGTTTTGATTTTGTGCAGCCATGCATTATCCAAATTCCACTCGATCCAGACCCCCTTCACAGTGCACCAGCTCCTGAACCCATTCCATTACATCACAACTGCTCCTGCTGAATCCCCTGAAATACTTCCTCAATTTGCCTTGCCCCCCCCCCCCCCCCCCCCCCCCCCCCCCCCCCCACACACACACATACACTCTTCCAAGCAACAATAAATCCCATCCCCTCACCACATGCAGATGACAAAGGGGATTATGTATAGGGGGTATTTTAAGGTTACATTCGAGATTGGTGTGAGGAGTAGAGTATAAGCTTAGATACGGGGCCTTTTTGAATAGGATTTGAGCTTGTTCAAGTATGGCTGCACTGCATGTCGGTTGTTTAAAGTGGCTGAAGACCAACAAATGCCTCATGGATGTCACCTGTCTCTGCTTGGAGATAGCGAATCACATGTGAAGCTTTCTCCATATGGGAATTATCTTCCGATTCGTCACCTAAAAACACGAATGCATCACATATGTTGCAACAGACTGTTTGATCTTCCCATATATGCCACAACGTATCTTCTCTGCAAATGCCTCCAATATTGAGGTAATAGTGGTACTGGAAAGGTAAGTAGCATTTGCGGGCCGACTTTGCAACCATTGCTTGAAATCTTCGTTGCCATAGCACATCGTCGATAACATCTTGCCAGTTAGTTGTGTGCATGAGGTATCTCGTTCTTCAACAGCATGTATGCAGATGCCATAACAATAGGAAAATATTTTCCACTTGCATCTGCTTCCTTGCGCTGGATCCGCTCAACAATTAGTCCTATTGTGGGCTGAGTTCCTGTCAACGGGTCAACAGCATCTTGATGTTGCTGGCTGATTTCATGCTTTTCAGCTTTCTATTGCACATTGTCTATCTTCAGCATTAGTTTGGTTTCTGTACCCAACTGCCTTTGGCATGGATGAAGGATGTAACAACAGCAGTCCTTATGCATATGCATCAATGCAAGAAGTGCAAAGGTATCCGATCGTGCTTAGAACCCTTTTTCAGCCACGCATATATCGACTGGCAACTGGGATCAACTTTAACTTCTTTGCGGTTGGAAGCTGCGATCCATGCTCTACGTCAAAATCGTTCTGTGACGGTTCAATTGCAACTTGGCTAGGTTCAGCTGATAGCATTACTGAACTGCATGTACCAGCTGACCGAGTTCCTGCATTGGATACTGTGGTGCTTCTACTAGACGCTGTGAAAGCTCTACTTAGTAACGGGCTCTCATTAAAATTGGACGATTGCCTTGTTTACGTGAAGTGGACATGATTTGAAGCTAATATAAAATTATAACAGAACATGTCTCAATTGAAAGGGCAAATGTATATCAGTGTCTTACCGAGATAGGAAAAAAATGCAATTGTCACGTGCACGTATTCTGGTAAATGTTATTTTAATAATTCATTCGCGTATCGATTTGCAAGCGCACTGTAACAGGTTGTTTTTTTGTCAAATAACGAGCGCATTTACACACAATAGTAGCGGTAGAGTTGCTCAGTTTCCTTTCTATCAGTACTATGATTTAAATTATTATTTTTTTTTTAAAGAGCTCATTATATAAAAACAGGGGACGACCTGTGCAAATGTTGGGGACGAGTAGGGGACGGCCTGTGGTTAGAAAAAATCACTGGTTTTTGCTTGATTTGGCTACGATCCTGTATATTCCAAGAATGATTTTAAATATTTAAAGTAATCAGTCTTATAAAAAATGAAGTTTAGATTGATTGGCTGCTATTCGGTACATCTGCACAATATTGATACTATATGACTCGCGAACAAACTTTCTTTAAAACGGAGTCACGTATACATACTCACACGCACACATACATACGTTACACACACACACATGCATGGCTATAGTTCTTCAAATATTGCATACACACCCCGCACCTCCCATACACCACCCGTACAGATGGAACGCCGTATGTTGCAAAGTTTTCACCAGGGAGCGGGCAATGTAATGTAGTCAGCAATGAATTATATTTCATCGCTCCCTAATGTGCACATTACGCGCCCAAAAAGATACTTACGCGCCCGCCCTGGTCAGCATTAATTCAGTCCGTTAATGTAATCTTGGAGAGAGGGGGGGAGGGGGGGTTGGTTGGTTGGTTGGTTGGTTTAAACGATTGATATGCCACCGGTTCTGTGCCTACAGGTGTATATTCAGAAGGGGAGAGGCTGAAAAGTAAAGTTTATCTTGTACTAATTTTTATAGAGCTCTTTCATGGTCACATGACATATGGGCTTTAATTGCTTTATTGTCCGCCATATTGGTGCTCGGAAATGTACTTTTAATAGGTATAACTCGCGCTCCGAGGGCACATTACCTTCTATCGGAAGTTTCGTTAGAAACTTCCATATAGGATTTGACCCCGACTATGAATGTCATTAAAAAAACGCGACCCGTCTGTAACAACACTCCCGACGATCGGATCGTGTAGCTTGTTTTAGCAATCGATCTAGAAGTCAAAAATGAGTAGTTTCGTTTTTGTTTCATGTCGCTGAACCGCGTGGTTGTTGAGAACAAGAGTGTACTGCCCGTCCTCGTACCCAGTCTCGGAACAAGGGGCGGGTCGTCTTCTCCTTCTTCTCCTTCTTGCCCACGCATAACTCAGGACAGGAACATTTCTAAGCGATGAAAATTTCACCAATAGCTTCAGAATCGGCTGGAGGACTCGCTTTTATATAATATAATACTTTGATAAACAATCGACTATCAGCCTCCTATGTCTTGTTAGTCTCGTACCCAGACCGTCTATGACGTAAGCGATTATCGCTGTAAACACTACGTCCATACGTATGGACGTAGTGATTATACTGTTTACAGCGATAATCGCTTACGTCATAGACGGTCTGGGTACGAGACTAATGTCTTGTATAATTAAATGGGTATGAAAAAAAATAAAGAAAACAAGTAAATAAAAACATTCTCTACGAGAAAGTTGGTGGGATATAGGATTTGATTATGACATTGGTGGTGTAAAAAGCAAGGAAACAAGGTCTTATCAGAAGGGAAAATGTCATAGTCCTATTTTTAGCACACAAACAACACATGCCCTAGAAATGTGCTAAATATAGGACTATGACATTTTCCCTTCTGATAAGACCTTGTTTCCTTGCTTTTTACACCACCAATGTCATAATCAAATCCTATATCCCACCAACTTTCTCGTAGAGAATGTTTTTATTTACTTGTTTCTTTAGTGGTCATAATTGTATCAGCACAAAATGGTAGTATGTCTTGTCAGACTCATGCCCTCCACTGTATGCTCATATCCCATGGCCTCCTCTACATGGTCATGTCCAAAGGACTCCATGTCACTGATGTGGATGTATTTCACACATGCAACTGGACTGTGTGTTGCATGTATTGGACTGGTGTCAGTGGGGTAGGAAGCACGGGGGTCGTGTGGGCAAATGTCACTATTTCTTTTTATCAGCGGCCCCCGTGAGGCTCCAGTATACATGCCCCATATACCATTTACTGTAATCAAATTGGGAGGGTTTTAAAGACTCCTCTATTTCAGCTGATAGTGGTCATGAAAGAGTTGGAATGATGGGGGGGGGGGGGGGGGGGGGGGGGGGGGGGGCTCAAATGTCATGTCCCCATCAAGGTGCTCTTGTATATATAATGGTGGGGGGGGGCTCAAATGTCATGTCCCCATCAAGGTGCTCTTGTATATATAATATATATACAAGAGCACCTTGATGGGGACATGACATTTGAGCCCCCCCCCCCCCTCCCCCATCATTCCAACTCTTTCATGACCATTATCAGCTGAAATAGAGGAGTCTTTAAAACCCTCCCAATTTGATTACAGTGAATGGTATATGGGACATGTATAGTGGAGCCTCACGGGGGCCACTGATAAAAAGAAATAGTGACATTTGCCCCCACGACCCCCGTGCTTCCTACCCCACTGACACCAGTCCAATACATGCAACACACAGTCCAGTTGCATGTGTGAAATACATCCACATCAGTGACATGGAGTCCTTTGGACATGACCATGTAGAGGAGGCCATGGGATATGAAGCATACAGTGGAGGGTATGAGTCTGACAAGACATACTACCATTTTGTGCTGATACAATTATGACCACTAAAGAAATAGAAGGTAATGTTACTTGCACATGTAGGACCAAACATAAAGAGAATGAATCTGAGTATAAACATAACAAAAATAGTTGAGAAAGAGATAGGCCAGTGAAAGCACTGTAACCGAAAGATATAGAAAAAAAAGTTCAAATCGACAAAGCATGAGTGAATCCATGTAGCACACAACATAACAATTTACAGGGTTTACAGCAAGTGGAAAAGAATAGTGTCTTATGGTGGAAAGAGTGTGAATAGTCATGACATGAAACGTGTGTATGTTCATGGGTGTAGTTCATAGGTGTGTGTGCCAGCCATGCAGATGAAATGAAAAATGGTGGGTGTTATATGTGCCAGCAGAACGCATATCCCAATAATAAGGAAGGGTTACATGTGTTCCAGCCCGCATGTGTCTTTAACTCGACCACGCCTCTCCCATAGCCAAGCTGATGATACACCGTGCACTATCGAGAGTTACGTTAGTAACTCTCATATAGGATTTGACCCCGATTATGAATGTCATTAAAAAAACGCGACCCGCTTCTAACAAGACTCCCGACGAGCGGATGGCTTACCTTGTTATCGTCGTCGTACAAGAAGGCAATAACAAGCAGTTTCGTGTTTGTTTGATGTCACAAAACCGCGTGGTTGTAGAGAACAAAACAATTTTCGAAACTCGTACCCAGTCCCACGTATTTCTCGTTCTTCTTCTTCTTCTTCTTGTTCTTGACCACGCATAACTCGGGATAGGAACACTTTTAAGAAATGAAAATCACACCAATGGCTTCAGAATTCGTTGGCATTTTCGCTTCTGTGGTCAAAACGTCTCGAGGCTACATGACATATATCGGTGGTTGTGTTAGCAAATCACGTATAGCTTACTGCACTGACACGACTCGGATAGGTCCTACGTCGCTCTTTATACGAAGTACTAGCAGTATACATCATGTAATCAAATGTGTACGGTCTGGGCACTACACGTAGTGGAAATTAACTTTGGCGGTTATGTATTTTAATAACGTGCACGTGCGTAATATAATCATTCTTGTTATTCGATCGTTGTAGGCTTGACGCTCTTTGTAACTTAGTGAAGTTGTTTTTTTTTTTTTTTCAAAATGCCTTCACGTCAGGAAAAGAAGAAAGCCAAACGACGAGCATAGTATCTCAAAACTAGAGACGACGTATTAGATTCAGCCCGAGCGGAACTACAAAGCAGAGCCTGAAAAGAAACGGATCTCTCGACGCGCAAGTATCGAGATGCGATTAGTAGGGGGGGGGGGGGGGGGAGGGTGCTGTCTGCTTCTGGCCCGATACAAAATGCGTTCGTGGGTTCGATCGCGCTGGGGCGACAATTAATAACCTCTCTTCTATTTCGGCCGCCCCTTAAAGCCCCCTCAGATCCTGAAAAGGAACGGACCTCTCGACGTGCAAGGTATCGAGCAGATCCTGAAAAAAGACAGCGATATTGCCATAGTCCTGAACGTGCATCTCGCTCGGCGAAAAGAGTTAAGGTCACTCAAAGGTATGTCGTACCTTTACAACCTCCCTCTCATATCAAGATGGATTAGTTATACGGCTCATAATCGGGTATAAATAAAAATCAATGAAACAAGTAAATAAAAAACATTCTCTATGAGAAAGTTGGTGGCATATAGGATTTGAAGGCAATGGTGGTGTAAAAAGGAAGGAAACAAGGGTCTAGTAATAAGGGAAAATGGAATAGTCCTATATTTAGCACATTTCTATATGTAGGATATAGTATGTTCGTGTGCTAAATATAGGACTATTCCATTTTCCCTTATTACTAGACCCTTGTTTCCTTCCTTTTTACACCACCATTGCCTTCAAATCCTATATGCCACCAACTTTCTCATAGAGAATGTTTTTTATTTACTTGTATATCATGGCTCTGACGTACTGTTATAGGTTGTGAACCTATAAATGGCCACGCAATGAGTGCCACCCAAAGAGTATGACCAAATCGACAGGGACACGATTTCTACATGATGTTATGCGCGCGTATCGGTACTGGTAGTACGTACCGTACAATCCTTGTCAACATATTACAAAAATAAATTGCACATCCTCCAAGAAAGAAAGCTTCCAATGCTACACACACACAACACTCACATCACACACACAAACACACACACATACACACACATACACACACACACACACACGCACACTGATATTCCAATGCTACTTACAAGAAGAATTAGTGGTTCTGGTGAGGATGACTGTCAAGTTTGTTGCTACACATATGACCAAATGCAAAAGCCTATGGAACTCACAGGTCTGTAACATGTTTGGAAGCAGCACTGCACCAGATCCAAAAACAGACATATAATATGACACCAAGTGCTGTGATCCTCTTAGGGTTTGTGACGGTATGTCTCATTAATTGCAGAGTCCTAGACACAAAGGCATTAGCCTATCTATTTGCCACCATCTCATGTAAATCAACATTCCATGGGTGACCTCCATGGGTGGCTTTGCATCTGGGCATAACAAACTGACAGTCATACCCACCAGAACCACTAATTCTAAGTAGCACTGTTTGTGTGTGTGTACGTGTAGTGAGTGTGTGTGTGTATATGTGTGTGTGTGCGTGTGCGTGTGTATGTATAGCATTATACATGGGCCCCTTCTAGGAATCTGTGCTATTTATCATTTGTGATATTACTTGTAGATCTACCACTCTGTAAGAGGGACTTTAGTGGACCTACTTTTGTATAAAAGCCCGGCAGGAACATTATTCCTGCTTTTCCCAAAAGATAAAGATCAGGGCCCTGGTATAACAAAGGATGGTAATAAATAGTAAGACCTCAGTCTTTTTAAACCTCTCAATGCTACACACTCAAAGCTTCAGCGTTTATAGTGATTGGATGGGATACATGTAGTTGTGAGTGTTGTGTATATATGAGTGTGTGAGTGTGTAAATGGATGCACGTAATGGAATATGGGACATGAGGCATGGTACGTCATGATGTGGCAGGTACTGTGAGACAGGAACAAATCGTCCAGTACATACAACACATTTATCCATTACATACAACCAATGGGGGTAAGAGTTGGGAGGGGGGCCTTCCTCTGAAAAAATTGTTTGGGCCTTTGCCCCCATAGCCTCCATGCTCCCATATACCACTATGCACAATCCAGTTACATGTGAAAAACACATCAGTCAGAATACAAATAGTAGAGACAGAGGGTTGTATAGTAGGACAGTGAAAGCACTGTAACCGAAAGACATAGAAAAAAAGTTCAAATAGACAAAGCTTATGAGTGAATCCATGTAGCACATAACAATTTACAGGGTGTACAGCAAGGGGATAAGAAGTGGAAAGAGTGTGTATAAGTGTGACATTAGACGTGTGTATGTGTTGGTTCATGGGTGTGTGTGTGTGTGTGCCAGCCATGCAGACGAAATGAAAAACGGTGGACGTTTAAAATACATGTGCCAGATCCCGACAATTAGGAAGGGTTACATGTGTTCCAGCCTAGCTACGCTGCATGTGTTTTTAACTCGACCACGCCTCTCCCATAGCCTAGCTGATACACCGTGCACTATATATCATGGCTCTGACGTATAGGTTGTGAGCCTGTGAATGGCCACGCAATGAGTGGCACCCAAAGAGTATGACCGAATCGACAGGGACACATAATGTTGTGCGCGCGCATCGGTACTGGTAATACGTACCGTGTTTTTTGTATGGTGACGGTAACTGAATCCCACACATTTCGATCGCTTAACGAATCTTGTCCATTATAGAAGAGAACCACTGACGTTTGTAAGAACGGTGGTACTTCAGGTTAATACAGTGGCATGGGCACGGGAGGTTATTGTATATTCATGTGCTCGGAGTAGCGGGAACCAGGTTGCAGTAGGTTAATGGCACTGAATGAACGAAAAATGTGCAATTACTTTGCACAGCTGTATCTACGTAACGGATCAAGTAAAAATTAACGAACAGGGCACATCGATAGGTACAGGACCCCTCTGCCGAATTTGAAGTTAATTGAGACGTCCTGCCGAAAGATATGGCCAGTTTGAACCGCAAGGGGTATCGGACGTTACAACACTGGCACGAAGCGAATGCAAGACTCCAAAATCTATTTTACCATATAGAAATTGCGTAGTATGAAGTGTTGAAAATAGGAAGTCAATGGCGTGTACCGTTACGAAGTTATAGCGATTCAAACATGAGTCATTTTTATAACTTTAAAATTTTATAGCGAAGGACCCTTTTCTCGGAGACTGTCCCATATATGGGACAGTGTCCAGCTAAATCACCCTTATGGTACTTTTTCAAAATTTCCAGAACAAGCAAAAGAAAAGTAACGCTCGAATTGAAATGCATGGCTAATTATTAATTCAGTGCCTAAAAACTTTGTGATGGATAGTCCGATTTAGGATGCGTAAGGACCATTTGACAGAAGCTCAAAGGTTTTAAGGGAAAATCAAAAAATTTGAAAACTTGAAAAAAAACTTGCTAGTTTTTCATTTTTTGATTTTCCTTGAACACCCATGAGCTTATGTCAAATGGTCCTTACGCATCCTAAATCGGACTATCCATCACAAAGTTATTAGGCACTGAATTTATAATTAGCCATGCATTTCAATGCGAGCGTTACTTTTCTTCTGCTTGTTCTGAAAATTTTGAAAATGTACCATAAGGGTGATTTAGCTGGACACTGTCCCATATATAGCTATAGCGGGCGCTACAGAGTTGTGGCACAAAATTTATGTGATGGATAGATAAATGGTATGTCTATACTGAAATTGCTGTTACATGTCGGTGCAACACGTATACAGTCCTTATATAGAAATACAAAGTGCTTGGTTAAGTCATGATGCATGCATGATTTGGGGCGTAGGTCTTATTGTCCAACATTGAATGGGCCGCAAACAGCCGTGAGTGAAAATAATAATATCAACATATCGTTGCATGGGTTGAATATATAACGCCCGAACGATAAAAACTATCAACGCCCTATTTTCAACAATTCGTACTACATGCACCGTTTCTTTATGGGCATCCATACATTTTTTTTTGGTACTAGCTCCGGATCCGTGCTAGTAAGTATTGCAACGCCTGAAGGTTTGAACCCGGCATACCTTTCCGCAGGAGTAATCAAATTGCTTTCAGTGGAATAAGTAGAGAAGATCTGTACCTATTGAATTGTTTATTTGTTATGCGGGAGATATAGCCGTGCAAAGTGCATGCATGCATGGTTTCTCGCTATTCGCTCCAATATATTTCTCGCTCGATACGCCGGCTCCCGTATTGGAGAGAATCGAGCAGCGGGAAACCATCATGATGCATGATTTAGGCAATTAATTATAAATGTACACATAACTATGCCTAAATCATTTCTAGCGATTATATTTCACATTCTATTTTCAGAGAAGTGGATGACAGAAAACCAACACATGTTTTTGACAAAGAGTCGATATTTGCCTATCCACCTGACTGGGAAAATGTAGATGGGAAATGTTTCAGTTTCGGCAAATGGCTTGTCTTTCGTAAACATGAGGAATTGGATGAGACGTGGCAACTTATCAAGACTCATGTGCGCAGCGGATACTTTGGAAAACACATTGCTAAATGTTCAACAATGGTTAGAACTGAAACCAGCGGTACCAATGGTGTAATTTGTGTGTTCACTTCAAAAGATGACATTGATGAAATTGGTTTGAAGCTATTTAAACTTGTATTGGATAAGAAACTGTGGTATAAAACGAATGCAGCTACCACGAGGAACCTTTACACAGTGTATGGAGTTGGAAAAACTACTTACAAAACACTTTTTTGGAATGATGGTGATCCAAAATTTGACTTTGATCCACTGTATGGGAAGTGGACTATTTGCTGTAAAAGGAAAGAAAACCCTGACTTGATGTTACAAAAAGTACGAGAGGCTGTTGATGATGGAGCACAAGTGCGTGAGTACCGATCAGACGCAAAACAGTATGCATATGCTCACATTGCTGTGTTTACTACCGAAGAAGACGTTGATAAGGTGGGATACAATCTTATCAAAGTGGTGAAGCGTGACATCACGTTTAAGACTACAAATCCCTGCGGGGGCCCGCACGAGAAAATTCACCTTCGCTGGAATAAAGGGAACCCATATGCGGAACGCTTTACAGAGGAGTTATAAGTGTAGTGACACTGTAAAAATACTTTTGCTATTGGTGCGATTACTTGTATATTAGTAAATTTTATATATTTAAAAATGAATTATATAAGACTGAGATTTGCATGGGATTTTAGGGCCAAGTTTGCCAATGGAAATTTTTTTAGCAAACATGCATGAACGGTATGACGGATGAGGTACGGATTTGTTTTTTATATCACAGACCTAAATTTAGGACAAAATCGTGCATGCCGTACATGCGTGCATGTCTGAAAATGGATGATCTAAAAGTGTACGTCTAAAAATTGTACTGCATGGTATAATTTTCTAGAAACCCCGGATCCAGGATTGTGTTATTGCATGCGAGGGACAATGGGGGGTGCATGGGGGTGGGAGGTGGGCAACATCCCGTCGCAACAGGCCTCCACGAGCCAGACCATAATCCACCCCGCGCTTAAATATATCTTTTTATTTTATTTTAAATCTTTACATTTAACACTAAAAATGACCATTGTCTTCTTTTTCTTTTTTTTTTGAAGTATAAAGTTATCTCGTTTTTTTCTTTTGTATACTAATACATCGCTAACTTCTACCTTTATTTTTGGCGCCCTTACTTGCATTTTGGCGCGCCTGGCCAGTTTTCCACACTGCCACGTACTGGTGCATGCGGGACAGAACAGCGCTAGGTGCATGAGCTCACATGCATGACTGCATGCCGCCCGCGGGTATAAAAGATTAATGTATTCGGAAAACAAGAAGTCAGTACCTTCGATAGAACAGCGGTGGTTCTATAGATATATGAACTGGCATTGTTTTTCACAGGGAAAACAAACACCGCGGGATGGAATCAAAATTGACACTATAGGTGATTGAGTGCACATGTGGTGATATTTATCTATGTGATGAAATCCAAGCGGTCTTTTTTTCTATGGCAAACGACAGAGGTCAATGATCGTGATATAGTATATAGTTTGCATGGCAATCAAGTGCATATGTTCCGGACTTTAATTTGTCATTGTGACTGTTATATGGACAGCGAAAAGGGACCTATAGTGCATATTTTTTCAAGTTATCAAATTATTTCAATTTCAAAGAGACACCTAAGTCCTCTACAACTTCTTTCTTACGCACTGGAAAATAGCCTCTCCATCATGGAGTTACAGGATCTTTTATTTAATTACGCGTGCATTTTATTGCATGCATGCGTGGACTTCAATTGATGTTCCTTCCTGGGAATTGAATATGCGCTAGGTCCCTTTTCGCTGCCTCGACCCCAACGATGTCCGACCAGAGAAAATCTCTGGTTCGACCAGTTCTAGTCTCGCAAGCCAGACGTACTTAGTCGTCGTACGACGCGAGTGGTCTGGGGACGAGTGAAACGTTCTGAGATGTACGTCTAGTCACTTTGGGTAAACACTGGCCAGTGCCGGCGCCGCGGTATAAAGAGTTATCCGGTTGTACAGTATAGTGACCCAAACCAGCCCAGCTAGGGAGTATGGGGGAGCGCTGTAAGCTCCCCCATCTGGGTCTGGAGCTTCCGCCCCAGAAGCTATAGGTTTTTGCGTTGTATAACCCTGCAAGACTTACGCCAATATAACTGCATGAAACGGAGGCAGAAATATCATGTCTTAGCGCGCGCGAAGTTTTGCGTGTTATTTAATTTATCCAATAAATGAAACAAATTTCCGCTCACGGCTGTTTGCGGCCCATTCAATGTTGGACAATAAGACCTACACCCCGAAATATTGAAATGATGACATAATGCATCGATCATGACCTCACTTTGTATTTTCGAGCTATATACTTGTTGCACCGACATGTAACAGCCATTTTAGTATAGACATACCATTTATCTATCTATCGAATAAATTTTGTGCCACAACTCTGTAGTGCCCGCTAGCTATTGTGCTCGCAAGCCGAGTACCTCAGTTGGATATCCTCCACAATAAGTGAACAGTGGACCACTGCCAATTTTTCTAGGAAAAAGCTAAGCGTGATTAGGTAGCGGAAGGTTAAGACTACATCGATAGCGTATATAGACTAAGTGCGGCTGGCTGAAATGATGGCGCTACAGATCGTCAAATATCGCTGATTTCACAAGGGTTTTAATGCCGTGTCAAGCACAACAATCACTGATCACTTATTAATAGATTTTAATTCTCAGGTAGTTAGTCCCTAAGTCATGCACAAGGTTCACTCTGCATGGAGACCTTCATTACAGTATTGTCATGCTGACTGATGTGGTTGCTAAGGCTGGTGGATATTCCCTAACAGACATGCATGTAACGAATAGTCAAGCTATTCTTTGACTATAGGTTTGTGCCATTGTCAATATTGCAAAAAATCTACGGTCTCAGATGCCATATACATATCAGAACATCCAGCTATAGCTGATTTTTGACTTCAAGCCCTGATGTCCCAGGAACATTCACTCTGCTTCTGGCAATGTTTAATACCAAGTAGGTATCTAGGGGGTAATAGTGCTGTGTCATAACAATAGGGATATATAACACAACTGCAAATACATTTGCTTGATGCAGCTCCTAAGGCTGCCTACCTCTCTCTATAAACATAAGCAAAGAGAGGGCACAAAAAATACTTTAGAATTGACATGAAACTTTGTCACCTGCACGATGTATGTGAGTGCATCGTGCAGGTAGGTAATCGTTAGCAAATTAATAGTGTATTAATCGCCAAAATCGGTTTAATGTTTCTATTAACCGATTTGCAAGTTGCTATAAACTAGGGTGTGTAACCTTTTTTATAAATCAAAATCGATTATTTCGACTATATATGAAAAAAAGTCCAATCGATTTTTCAGGTTTACAGCAACTTGCAAATCGGTTAGTAGAAACTACAAATCGATTTTGGCGCGATTAAGGTAGGAAATCCTATGTTTCAAAAACAAATAGTAATACCATGGTTGGATAGGTGACAATGTGGCGATTTCAAATGTGCTTTTGTTTTTGTCAAAATGTTAACCGAGGAGAAGTTATGGGGCATCAAAAATTTCGACGCCATATTCCAAATAGTTAGAACATTAGCGTTTCGCAAATAAATTAAGACCGCCATTTGTTCCGTATATCTAATTATCTGCATTTTTATGTAGGTAATAGGTTAACTGTTAAGGGTGGGCTATATAATTGGCAGGTAAATTATTTTTTAAGGTGTCTCCGTATTCTTAGCCGGACTCTGTTGTGAATTTTCATAATGCGTGGTAAATGTGTCTGCGCGCGCGATCGATTAAGTATGCGTTTCAGTGCGCGCGTGTTGTTTATATGTGCGTGTGTTATGTATGTGCGCTATTTGTGTCTGCGCGTAAGAGGTTACGTTGCTGACGGACAACAGCTACTGCTTGGCATGTCCGAGTTAATTAGATAGTAACCACGATATTCTACCTCGTGCCATCGTAAGGGTTAAGCCCATCTGTAGGCGCTTTCTCGACAACATAATCATGGATTGTATATAGTAAGGGGGCGTCTCCAAGGAAAAGATAACGTCATTTTGTCACCATACAATATGTAATAATTATTTTAATAAAAGATACAACTGGTTATAATATAAAGATTAAAGATACAACTGGTTAAATATAACATGTATACACACATATAGCAAATGCATAAAACGAGCCGCTTGTGACATGACAATGTGCATCTTCCAGGGGGTCTCCTGTGTAATAAGATAGGACTGTCTGAGATACTCTACGGGTATAGGTATGTGTCCTGGGGTGAGCGTCCAGGGTACTGTAGGGGTACAGGTGTGTGTCCTGGGGGAGAGATGT
Organism: Eunapius fragilis; assembly: GCA_963681505.1. Lineage (NCBI taxonomy): Eukaryota > Metazoa > Porifera > Demospongiae > Spongillida > Spongillidae > Eunapius > Eunapius fragilis. The sequence goes on from OY811971.1 coordinate 10,691,928, forward strand.
GAGCCGTCCGGGGTGGAACAGGTGTGTGTCCTAGGGAGAGAGGTGTGAGCCGTCAAGAGACGTGAGCCATCCGGGGTACTGTAGGGGAACAGGTGTGTGTCGTGGGGGGAGAGACGTGAGCCGTCAAGAGACGTGAGCCATCCGGGGTACTGTAGGGGAACAGGTGTGTGTCGTGGGGACTGAGGGTTGTCTGGTCAGTCAGTACATCTCGAAATGTATGTCTGCAATGACTTGATGCCTGCATGGGGACAGTATGCATTTATAGCCTGACAAATATTTCTATGCACACTCAATAGACCCATTGCTAGTAGTAGGGGTGCATGGATCACATACAAGGCACCCCCCCCCCCCCCCCCCCTTGCTTTCGACACTCAAAATGGTGGATCAGACAAATAACATCACTTCGCTCCGCCCATTGCACAACCTCTATACATGCTGCTGGGCCTGCTCTTGTTTTATACTTGTCTCCTTGTGTTAACTCGGAAATGATACATATACCCAGCAGTGACTACACCATGGGACCATGTGAGAGTGTGTGGACTACCTTGTTCATATTGTCCAATCATCCTAGGTGGCACGCTCTTTGCCTCTGGTGTCCGATGTCAACAAAGCAGCTGCTGTTATCAGTTTGTGTGTTAGTGTGTGCATGTGTGTATGTGTGCATGTGTTCATGTGTGTACGTTGTGCATGTGTGTATGTGTGCATGTGTTTGTGTGTGTGTGTGTGTTTAGTCCAGCATCTCTATAGTTACGCGACTATCCAAGCTTGTACAAGTGCATAAAGGATGCAGCCAAAAAGAATTACTTTTTGGCACGTGTCGATGCTAGCTGTCAATCAGCATACCATGGCCACACCATGGTCTATATCCGGGCATGCAAAGTGTTTGAGAGCAGTAATGTGGCTTCTGTTCTCATGTTCATAGTGCATAATTAACTCCATTACTCCACTGTTCCCACGGTTTTCTACCACAGTGTCCGTCAAATCAACAGTGGTGTTCCATCTGCAGGCAGTTGTGGATCTGTGAGTGTGGTCTCTGTGTATGTGTGTATGTTTGTGGTGTGTGTGTTTGTGTGGTTGTGTCCCATGTCATCATCCCGTGTCCACAAATTTATACGTACATATGCACCGCTCACTTGCATTCACACCAAGGGACATTTATTCTCTTTGGATGGACCGTGCTACCACGCACTAGCCCCTCCCATTTATCCACTTCCCCTCTATAGGGTTCTGTCATCTATTGTCAACAAGTTATCGCCTACAATCCCGTCATTGACTTCTACTGCGATACATCGTGTGATATCGCTGACGTCTCGTTTTACTACAAGATTAATGTCAGTGATGTAACAGGTAGGAAAGACCACGTGGGCACGGATGATTACCGATGCATAATGAGAGGAGTTACGTGTGTGCATGTGGTATATAGAGGTACTAAGAGAAGCATGGTATAGTGAGGCATCATTACTGCTATATGTATATTTACATGTAGTTCATTTGTTGGATCTGTAGCTTAATTAATGTGGTGCAGTTTTTAAAACAGAATAATTTATTTCTAAAGGCATGTGACAGACACACAGATGAACGTTTTTGAAGATGTTATGGAGGGATGTGGGGGATATTGTATAGAGGAGTGCGGGGGATATTGTATAGAGGAGTGGTGTTGCGAGCATTTACTAAGTGGACTCATACACATGCACAAACACACACACACACACACACAATTTTTAAATAGTATACGTTTTAATGCAACTAACATGTTTGATGCCCTGTAATCAGTGGTGGATTCAGCATATTTTAAGTTCATTAAAATGGGCCCGTACCTGTAATTGCCCTGTTTAAACGAGCCTAAAATATGCCTCGATGTGCCACTCTGTAATAACCTCCAGTAAGTAAAACATTCAATAGTGCAGTTCCGGCCATAATGTCAGGACCACAAGGAATGAATCATCTGGTTACAACTCACTCTATCTCCCCTCTCCCCCTCCCTCTCTCTCCCCATCCCCTACTTTCACCCTCCCCACTCTCCCCTCCCCATCCTCCCCTCCCCTCCCTCCTCTAACTCCCCCGCCAGTGTCCCAAGATGAGTACTGGTGCGACAACAGTGTAACGGTGGCAACGGCCAACCTTCCCTCCTCTCTCCTTCCCGTCGAACCCAGGGCTACCCAGACAGGCACACTTCAGCAAGTAGGGGCTGCTCCATCCCTCACCCCCACACTGATGGTCGTCATGGCTACCTTTGCTGTGGCTGTTGTGAATGCCTGCACGTTTGTGTGACAAGCATCAACATCGTCTGTCACATATCCAATGCCTTTTTAAATTAAATGTCAGCTTTCTGTTTCAACATGTAGTGACTTGTTAGTTTTTTTGTGTCGTAGCATCGGTTGCACAATGATTAGCCCCGCCCACCCTTCAGCCGGCTGGTATGGGTGGTGTGATATTGTGTGGATTTTAGTTAGTAGTTGTGTATAAATTGTAGTTTCCAGTCATGTTATTCAGATTGTGTGTTTAAACGGCATGTAAAGTGGGTGTGACATTACATTTAATTTTGAGTCTACTAAAATGTATTTTGTTTTTCTTCATTTCCTGCTAAGTCACTAACTAAACTCAAGATGCAAAAAATAAGTTAGTTACTATTAAAAGCTCACCAGAATATGACCTTATCAATATGGCTCTTGCATTTGCTGGTATGACTATGATTCCCAGCTAGCCATATACATTTGTAATACACTTGAGTGTGAGTATTCCATTAAATCGGAAGACTATTGCTGTGAAGGTGGGTTGTGACATATAAGGCTTCAGGTGGAAGGTAAAGTGATTGGAGCTAGTGGTGCATAGCTGAGTCACAGCTGCACAGCAAAGCGATGTATAAGGTGTAGTAATTGTGCCTTAAATTCGGTCTTTAGGTAAAGAGAGTTCCTGTATACCTATTGATGTGTTCTGTTTGGTACTGAATTTTTACTAGAACAAATCAATGGAAACAGGAGACCCCTCTACCTACAAACCGAATTTGAAGCAATTAGATTACTCCTGTCGAAAGTTATAGCGGGCCGGGTTCAAATTAAAATGTGTGGGGTATCGAACTTTGGAATACTGACCATGGAGCAAGTGCAAGACCCCAGAATGTATTTTACCATGCAGGTAGTGGAAGTGTTACGGTAGTATCACTATGAATTGCTGAAAATAGTACGTTGATAGCTTTTATCGTTCGGACGTTGCAATGATTCAAACGCAAGGATTTTTATGTCACAAAATTTTGTCGTAAACTGTCCCATATCATAATCGGTATGATTATCCAATACATTTGGGTCACGAAATTTTGTCGTGAACTGTCCCATAGTAATTAATGCAGCAGGTCCTTCAGGCTTAGGTTTACAACACCTGCTGGATGCCGCCACTATCCCTTTGCCCACATCCATCTGTTCCACACTCTGGGATGTTGTCAACATCATGGCATCAGGTAAAGTACCCTCTCGAGTGTCCACCTTCCTGGCCGGGGGCTCTGATTGCATTAAATAAGTTTAAGCCCGGATGTTCACCAGACATTAGACCCAGTTGGGGAGACGTTAAAGAGGTTGACGTGGAAATGCCTGTGTGTGGTTATCAAGAATAAGGCATCTGAGCTTTTCCACCCACTTCAGTTTGGAGTAGCATGTACTGCAGTATCAGAGAAGATCGTCCATGGCCTGAGGAAGTGCATCGAGGATCACTGGGATGATGAGGATTTCGTGGTGCTCAAGGTAGACATGAGGAATGCCTATAACTTGATTTCCAGGCAAGCCATCCTGGTTGAATGTGCTTCTTTCTTCCCTGACCTTGGGCAGTATGATGTTATGGTGCACATTCAGCACTATGGCATCCTTTGGGTCACTTGTCTTTTGAATTAGGGGTTCATTAGGGGGATCCATTTTTCGGCATTAGGCCCTTTACTTTTTGCACTTCTCCTCCAAAGAATCATCTCTGTGGTTGATATTGATGATGAATGCTTGGAAATGCTTTTCCATCATGGTTCCTAGATGATGGAACGCTAGCTGGTACTAAACCTGTAGTACGCCAAGCAATGCACCTGATTGAAGAATTAGGTCCTCCTCTTGGTATTTTCCTCAACCTTGCTAAATGTGAGCTTTTCAGTCGTAACACAGGGAAAAAAAGCGTCGAATCATTTAGAATCATTTAGAAATCCTTGTGTGATTGAACAGAGAATCACACAAAAATCAATAAAGCGTATGATTTTTGCGTGATTCTCTGTTCTATCACACAAAGATTTCTAAATGATTCTATATGATTCGACGCTTTTTTTCCCTGTGTAACGATATCAACAGCACCTTCCCAGAGGCGATAAAGCGTTCTCATGTGCCATACTTTGAGATACTTGGGGCCCCCATAGGTGACTTCCTATTTTGCTCATCAATTCTAGGTACATGATCGCCTCAAAGCTGCTTTCCAAATTGGAAGAGGTCGCCAATATTGATCCCCAGGTAGCTCTCATCCTCTTGCGTTTGTGTGGTGGCTTCTGCAAGATGGTGCATGTGGCCCGAACAACTCCCCCTCATTTGGCCTCTGGTGCGCTGGAGTAATTCGATGATGATGTCAGATTGTGTTTTTCTAACCGGGTAGCCCCTGACATTTCGGATGCAGCCTGGAAACTGACTCAACTTGGCATGAGCTATGGTGGTCTTGGCCTTCGCTCAGTTTATCACCATTCCAGTGCAACATACATTGCATCATTGAGCCTTTCTGGCCTAGGGAGTGTTGACAACCTTCATCTTGTACGGTCGGTGGTCCGGTTCAACAGTTTTGTCTCACCTCCAGACAGTATATCCCTGTGGACTCTATTTTGGCTTCTTGTCTATGGCCACACTTTTGGGCTTGTAGTTGGGGCTTCAACTGAGGCAGATGAAGCTTGTCTTCTTCCCACATTTGTACCCTATGCAGCCTCATGGCTCACAGTTGTACCTTCTATTGGTCTTGGGCTTCATTTATCCCAATGAGCCCAGATAGCAGTGAAGTGGTGGTTGGGCTTGGACACTTACAGAGGCACTTCATGCGCTCTTTGCCCTGATATGGCACTCGACCCTCTCGGCCATCATGCAGCTACCTGTCAGTGTCGAGGTGATGTTGTGGTATGCCACAATACGTTGCGTGATGTCCTTCTTAGGTATTGCCACCAAGCTCATATTGTAGCAATGTTAGAGGCTGGAAGTGACCTCACTGCAGGACTGGATCAAACTCGCCCAGTTGATGTGCTAGTGAGGAACTGGGCATTGGGCAAGCCGGCTGCCTAAGACATCACTGTCACATCTCCACTAAACCCAACTATTTTGGATGAGGCATGTCGGAGGGTGGGTGCAGCTGCTGAAGCTACAGAAAGGAGGAAGCATGCAGCCAATGACTTGAAATGTGCAGAGCTGTATGTCCATAGCAATGGAGACATACTGCAACTGGGGTGAGGAGTCACGGCGAACCTTCGCTCTACTGGCTACACACCTAGCTTTTGGCTCCTCATTTCACAAAGCCAGAGTGATTGGTGAGATGTATGGATTATTGAACATCACTATGGTGAAAGTTCTAGCAAGGGCCATACTGGCTAGGAATGTTGATTTAATTTAATAGTAATAATAACTTTATGTAGCTGTTAGTAGTAGTTTTATGTATTCTCTTATTGTAGCTATTCATATTATTAGATGTATAATATAATAATAATAAATTAATAAATATATATGTATAAACAGTTTTTCATGAATTCGAGTCAAATAAATGTGCATGCAGGTAGAAAAACCGGATGTAGAAGAAAAAAAAAATTAAAAATAGTACCATGCAGCCTGTATCATCCAGGCCCGTGCCAAAAGTGTGAAATAGAAGATTAAAACGCCGGTATTGTATTATTGGCAGTGTAGCACAGCAAAGCGCCGACAAGTATTATTGAATCATATTGCAAATATGCATGTGTATATATACTGTGATAATAACCAATAGCTACAAAAGTAATAAAAACATTCTCTGTACGAGAATGTTGATGATATATAGGAATCAAAGGTGATGGTGGTGTATAGAGCAAGGGAACAAGGCTTCTGATTGAAAAGAAATAAGAAAGCCCTATATTAGCATACACAGTTAAACATTATGGCGCAGGATTTGTGCCAAAAGTACAATGTATATCACACTTTGGCTAAATCAATTATGTGTATATACCTCCTCCATTCGTTAGGTATATACCTCCACCCATTAGGTATACCTCTCATTTTTGCACTTCTCAGCGTACCCTCCCCATTGGGTGTATATGCCTCCACATTAAGTATGTACATACCTCCGCATTGGGTACAATACCTCCAATTTGGCCATGTAACCCCACGTTACGGATCCAGGGGTGGGGGTGCAGGGCACGTGCCCTTCCCTTCCCATTCAAGAATTTATGAGCGCTATAATATTACATGCACATCTCCAGACTGGTGTGTTGTATGTCCAGTACATACAACACACCAGTCCAGTGGTACACACAACACATCAGACCGGGACATACAACACACCAGTCCAGTACATACAATACACCAGCAGTCCAAAGCATTCAACACACCGTCCAGTACATACACACACCAGTCCAGTACATTCAACGCACCTGTCCAGTACATTCAACCAGTGATTGCCGCGGCCAGCAATATACGATACGGTCACGTTGACGGCTGGCCGGATTTTGTCCCGACGGTCACGATCACGATCAAAGGCTGACCGCCACTTAGCAATACGGTCACGTACACGGCCTGGCCGACAGCCGTCTATCTTCAATGCGGTCACGGACGGTCACGGCTTTAGCGCTTTTAGGCATTTATAATACGTCATTGCGTAACAAAAAGTTATTTAAAAAGTATTATAACAAACTGAGAGCTTTATTCGACAACGCATTCGAGATGTTGAACATGGTGTTTTCACACCCCTAGTTTTTTCCACTTCGGGTGCAATGGGGAGAGAAGCCACCACTTTTTACAAACGGTTAGCTGACCTACTATCTGAAAAACAAGACAAAGCATATTCCCTCATTATGGGCTGGCTGAGATGTCGTCTGTCTTTTGCCATACTGCGCAGTGCTATCATGTGCCTACGAGGGAGCAGGTCTTCCTACCACCACCCAATCTATTGTGATCTGACCCTAGCAGTGCATGAGGGCAGAGTCTCTTCATAGACTGTATCTATTTCTATGGTTATTGTACTTGGTAATTATGTTGTTATCATTGTGTTTATTTCATCTAAAAAATTTTAGAGCTTTATTCGCGCTTTACAGGCTTAGTCATGCAGTGGCAACAGCCTCGAGGCAATCATAAGCTATCAAAGAAAGTGATGTCTTACATTCAGTCTAAGTATTATAGAAGCCAGTTAGGAGACATACATGTATTTATCGAGCCACGCGTTCAAAAACATATGGTAATGCACGTGACAACTTTGGTCCAACGCTCTGTTGAGTGCAGGCCATGCAGCCGTATAGATAACATGAGATCTCAGAAAAAAGAATGGTTCAGTCATGACTCATGAGTAAAATAGCGAACCGAGAAAGCCAAAGATACTATCACGTCGGAGGACAAAGGGGTGGGGGGGGGGGGGGGGGGCACAGAGGGTAGGGGGGGGGGGGGGGGGGCGGCTGCTTAACGACACCAGAACCAAAAAATACATGCACTGAGTAATTAATTTATACCATCAGTGGCATCACGTGAGTAAAACTGGCCGTCCGTGAAAGTTCCTGACGGCCACGGTCAACAGTCCAAAATTTTGACGGCCAGCGAATTTCATACGGTTAGTTCACGTGCTCCTGTTTAGTGACGGTCACGGTAAATTCTGGATCCGCCACTGTCACGGCTGGGCCATCTGAGCCGTCAAATCAATACGGTCCCGGACGGCCAGCGCTGGCCGCGGCATCACTGCATTCAACACACCAGACCAGTACATACACACATCAGACCAGTACATGCAACAGACCAGTTCAGTATAAGCAACACATCAGCCCACACAATGAGAAGGTACACAATGTAGATATGGAATCCCGGGGATGCACCGTACTGAGTACGTATGTCTCTTACGGAGAGGGGTGGGGCAACCATTGTTAGATAATGGAGGAGTTTTATTTAACTTCCTGCGAAATTAAAAAAACGCTGGTCCCCAGACCAACAGTCGGATGCGTTGATTGAGTGACAGACAATTTTCGGTTGTGCTTATCAGGTAGGATACTAAATGATCTAAGCCTCTGTGTAGTCAAAACTACACTCATTCAATATTTCTGGCGCGCTGAAATAATGGTTGACTTTCATATTTTGCAAAACTTTTATACGTGTTGAGCGGCGGGGATAGACAGGTTCTAAAGGTTATTATCTACTTACATTTCTTTTTTCATGGACTTCAGACGATTTCCAAGGGCCTATGTGTTTGCACTTGGTATACGCTCTGTGCAAAACCAAATCCTTAAGAAGTTTCCTATAGTTCTCACGGAAGCTAAGAATCCACTGTGAAAGGTGTTTACATAGACAATCTAAACTAAAGGAGATTTTGAGTTTGCAAGTTTTAGTGCAAAGAGTAAGGATAGCATGTCAGAAATCTTGTCAAGGCTTATAGCTACCATTATAGAAGTCATTAAAAACAAATGAGTGAGTATCTTGATGGTAGCCTCTCAAATGTTTCATTAGCAACAGCACATCAAACATACTCAGCTCCTGCACATAACTTTGAGGAAAACCTTACAGGGGGGATTTTAAAATTTGTTGCTATTAAGGCAACTCTGAGGGTTGTATCATTTATTGCCAAGGAGGGGCAACAATATGGCCACATGCACCATTCACCAACTCATATGTACATCAAAGGTATGCACTACATGTAACAACAAGATAACATTTATCACATATGCAGTTTCCTTCATACATGTTACATGTAGCCAGCATGACAAAAAGCTTCAGCAAAAACTCAAATAGAAGGGACATTGCAGGCTTTGTGTGGTCATCACGTACCTACAAGGCTCTGCAGACTTCATGTGATGCATGCATGTAGATTTGTGGTGTGCTTGGCATTTGTATTTGGTAATGCATGATATGTGCATGTGAATAGTTACAGAAGGTGCTGGTACGGAACTTTGGACAATGGCAGAAAGCAGATAGGAGGCTTGGTCTTTTAGATAAGAACTACGTATATAGTAGTTGTGGGTACTTTTCTTTCCCTCTTTATAAAAACTTGGCCTATTGAGTGTGTAGCAATATGTTCGCTGAACTGACCATCATTTCCTAATGTTACAATAGGATTTATAGATGGGAAGGTGAAAACTAAAATAAATAACTTTAAAGTGGCTTGAAACAATTAACACCCAAGATGAGCAGGATATTTTTTATCAAACAATTTCAAAAGTTGAAGATACTTAGTCAAATGCATGAAAACAAATATTGCAAAAGAACAGGACAAGCGACTTGTAGAAAAAAAGATGGCACATTCAGATGAAAACTGCAAAAAAACTGCAGGATGTGGCTGCATGATGGAAAGGCCCAACTGTATGATAAATTCCAGAACTACAGGATAATCAGAGAAGCACCATTACTGCAATACTCACTAATCCAGCTGTAATTATTGGACTTCACTTTGAACATATGTGGTTTGTAGACAACCAAAGTGTCCTATACCAAGGTCACGTCTTATCAGTAAAGTGTTCCAAAAGGTGAAATATGCCAAAAGATACTGTTGCCTACTGGAAACACGATGAAAATCAGGATAAAGTAGATGACGTTACTATATGACCATGTATGAGTTCTTAGTTGACTATGTTACTGATGGCCTGCAAATACCTGAAATTGTCTAATGTATATGCATATACAAGTGTACCCTACATGTAGTTATATTATTCTGTCAAGATAGAATTAAGTGGTTCAATAACTGCCGTAAAGAGAACATAAACCATCACAATTTTTCTACGATCGCTCATACCATACAGTTCACTCAAAATGCAGTCTTTGGAACGCTGTAACTTTTGATATACTAATCCAAATATCATGCATAAAGTGCTATTCTGCGACATTTTTTTGGCTCTTTTTGATGATATTATAATCGCAGCACAAAACATGATTTCAAAACAATCTTGAATTACCTAACAGTGTGTAATATATAGTGCGGTAGAGCGGATATACTTCTGGCACGAATCCCGCGCCATACGCTGAGCTTATCCCATGGTGGTTTGGGCTCGATCTCTTTCCCTCCATTTCTCTGCTGCATACATCAACTCTACTACGTAGCACAACCTTCCCTGACAACACTAACTCCCAGGCCATATATATACTTTCTCGAGGCTATCAACAATTATAATCACCTTGTTTCTTGCAATAAAGCACCTTCATTAACCAGTGACATCATCCACACCCATCTAGTCTCGTTCCCAGACCACACTTGCAGCTGCGGATGGATTATATCACCGCTACGCGAGAAGTGGTCTGAGAAACTAGCTAACAAAATTGGTTCTTTGCCCGGGCCATTTCTAACCGTACAATCAGAATGCAGGTGCTCTCCCTACAAAAAATTCTTTCCAAGACTTGCCAAGATTTGTTCCAAATTCTTGCGTGATAAGTGTTTCATTTTTTCTAGAGCACTATTAAACATGCTTATCCTATTAAATTGCAGGCATATCACTGTTCTAACTTGTGCAGGGTGAAGAGTTTCAAAAAAGCGATTCCCCGACGAGGCATGCGCGCTAATACGCTAAGGGGCGTGCCGCTTTATAACTTCTCGGGGGAACGCTTTTTTGAAACTCTTCACCCTGCACAAGTTAGAACAGTGATATGCCTGCAATTTAATAGGATAAGCATGCTTAATAGTGCTCTAGAAAAAATGGAACACTTATCACGCAAGAATTTGGAACAAATCTTGGCAAGTCTTGGAAAGAATTTTTTGTAGGGCTGTGACGTGACGATAATTACGTAAATTCCAATATGCATGGTAATAGCATTTCATTATTTATTGAGCAGTGGCTGTGTCAAACCTGGAGCTCGACAATGCGATAATTCAGGCGTCTCAACAGCTGGGCTATGCGACGATTCATCCAGACCAGAACAGAGCTATTAAAAGCTTCATGGAAGGGCATGACGTTTTTATTAGCTTGCCGACGGGACTGGAAAGTCGTTATGTTTCTCTGTGCTACCCTATGCGTTCGATTACTCAGTCTACAAACGCGTTGGTAATATCGTGGTGGTCGTTTCACCCTTAATGTAAGTATTGGGCCATTCCATTTAATGCGCAGACGATCCCATTTAATGCGCAGACGGAGGGAGATCTTTGGTTGCAGGTCCATTCTAATGCTCTCCAATTTTTCTTGCAGTTGATTGAGTCAAAGCACCATGTACACAAATATCCTGATTCATACCAGGCTCTCTCCCAGATTGCTTTTTTTTTGTTCAAATTTGTTGTCTCGATCGCTAAACTCATTAAAACTGCTCTGCTCTCCTATTCCTGCTTTCTATTACGGGACCATCGCACAACTTGCATCTATTCATTTTGTGGCTACAAACTTATTAGTCTCGTACCCAGACCCTACTGACGTAAGCATTATCGCATAATGTATAATGCTACGTCTAGTGGGTCTGGGAAACAAGTCGCAAAAAGTTGTTCCGTAGGTTTAATGTATTGCATAATATAGCATGACGACATCAAATAAATTAGTCACTAATTAGTCACTAATTAGTGCGTCGCTACGAATATGAGCACCGATTGCAAAGTGTGTGGCGTAGCTACAACAGCTAAAAATCGCTCGGATCTGCAGAGCCCTTCGTCAAAATGTTGCAGGGAAACTATAGTTGACATTCTTTGTCAGCATGATGAGGAACTGAACGTAGACGATGCCGCAAGAGCGTACAGCACTGGGTTCGTTTGCAAGAGTTGTTATTCGACGGTACAGCAGTTCCAAGCGGCAAAGAAGAAACTCGCTGTGCTCGAGAAGGGTTTAGTCACCAAGTTGACCAACGCAGCCACATCGACGAGATCAAAGGGTCCACCATCGGGATCGACTCGAGAGAGTAGAGATTTGATGATCGCAATAGAGCCGCTTCGACCACGAAGCTCATCGAAGGCGTATGGCAGAGCAGCGTAGCACAAAGATTTCCCGCTACCCGTCGGTAAGGATACGAATACATCGTGCCCTTCCAGGAACGCCTTGATTGCCTTGCGCTGGTTTGGACGCACAATAGAAAAACCAAGTCTTTCAGCTGCACGAGTAATCACACCATCTAAATCCATCACTCCGGTAAAGTCTAATGATGTATGGGAGTGGTTTGAAACGATTAAATTGACAATCTTCGACGTCACGGAAAGGCTGTAATTTGATTGGGCACCAGAATTCTTGTGCCGTGGAACAACTTTCGTCGACTTGCTTCCCAGACCCACTAGACGTAGCATTATACATTATGCGATAATGCTTACGTCAGTAGGGTCTGGGTACGAGACTAACAAACTTATTGACCTATATGACACCGCTAATGAGTGTTGCGCGACACTTTACACCCAATGACCTCACAACTGTTACGAACGTGCGTAGAACCAAATTTTTTTTTTTGGTTCTTTTTGTTAGGCAGTTTCCCCAAGGACACTTAATTATTACATGGACTGGAAACCACCGCGTAACGTAATACAATAAATTGTCGCAATCCTCGTTGCACCTCGTTCCCAACCTTTTCAGACAAAAAAAAGGCTTTTATGAAGTTGTCTTAGCTTTGGAGTGGCTTACAGTTACAGAAAGCTGTTCTTTTGTTGAGGTAAACCCGTTATAAGTCTTAATGATAACGTTAACATACGGGTCTTAGCTTCCACGTGCATATTTGCCTCGCTACGCTACTTTGGTTAGGCTCCTGGATACACCGATGAGTAGACATTTGTTATGAAAGGTGTTTCCACCGCTTAATGGTATGATACAAGTCCTATGTTAGTTTGTATTGAAAAGGATGTTTCTTAAAGTAAGGGCAAACGATTTTAATCGAACGATGCGCATGTTTTGTTGTCAGGCCACTGCAAATATGGTAATCGTTATGGCCTTATTTAACGTTTTACAGTATACCAGGATGGTTTCTCTAAGTCCAGATTATATTAACATGATGAATGAACCTATGTTTATTTCTATACATTGCCTTGAACTGATGTTTATTAATTATTGGTTCATTGCTTATTTTGAATTAGCGTTGCCAAAAATGCAGAAAGGGAAGCGAAGAATGGTTTATACATAACAAAAATCAACGTCGCAGCACCCCAGTCAAGTCCCAGTCTTCTGATGCACTATAACAGTCACATCGTCGTGTACATGTACTAACTCATTAATAATTCATGAACGAGGATAGCGACATGAATTTATTGTGGTTTCCAGTCCATGTAATAATTAAGTGTCCTTGGTTTCCCAGACCACTTCTCTCGTAGCGGTGATGTAATCCATCCGCAGTTGTGAGTGTGGTCTGGGAACAAGACTAGGCATTTGGGGGGGGGGGGGGGGGGGGGGGGGGGGGGGGGGGGTCCGGACCATATGAACGACGACGTAATGCATACGGCAATCTATGCGACCAAGGTAAAGTACCGTTATACTACACGGCTCCAATGAAGTTGGTATAGGCTAGGTACAGCTTTGTAGCGCGAGCGAGTAGCAAAAAAATTTGCGCGCGCGCCTCCTCCCTTCCTTCTGGACCCCCCCCCCCCCCCCCCCCCCCCCCCCTTTACTCCTGCATCCGCCCCTGGCCACTGGCTGACCAAACTCAACTTCTCTCCGTTTCTTCCCCACATGCCCTTTTGAATTTAGCTTTCAGCCGAATTAAGGCAGGCAAACAATATGTTACTGCGCAAACCCCCCATGCAGTACAGTATTATGTGAGGTTATCAATCACTATAGCTATTAGTATTAATGAAGCGGCATTCCTACGCCAGGAATAACACTATTTACAAAAAGTATGCACCACGCAGATTAAAATATATCGTTCCACCCAGAATGTGTAACTTCATCAGGCATAGATAATCGCTATGAAGAGTAGTACCAAATAAAATTCTAAAATAGCACCGGTGATTGCAGCGGCAGAAGAGGGTGGAGAAGTAGCCGTGAACGGCGCGTTACACGTTCCGGTGATAGGTGCAACACCGCAACTCTGGAAGGTTGGCACGAGGGCTGCGAAAGTCTGATTACTGGTGGTGGAGTTGTAGCAGCACCCGAGGCCACTGAGAGACGTCTGGAATAGCGTTTTGCAGTTACCAGCAGCCGAGCAGTTTCCACTATTATTTGCAATAGTTTGGACGCAACCTGCTATCAGCGTTGTGTTAATAGTGGCAGCGGTTTGAGCGCAGTAGGCACCATTGCTGTTTTTAGAGCACGCGTCCGACAACAAGGTGGCGTTGAGTAAGCCTACTACGTTACCTGGGCAATTCTGTAGGTACCAGCGATAGAGTACTCCCGCACACGTGTCGTCACATGCAACCGATAACGTTTGCTGGGTCGTATCTTTGAGCTGAAGAAACCTTATCAAGCTGGATAAGCAGTTGGTGTTAGGTGCAATAAACTTGGTTCCGTATGCTATTGCAGCGTCGAAAGTACAGGCATCAGCATCGGCGAGGGAGAGGATAGTAGCTCCGACCACCAAAACCGCGATGACCTTCATTTCTCGCTCCCAGTAACTGTAAATGTGTGAGGAGCCCTCCTTAATATACAAGTAAATAAAAACATTCTCTAACGAGAAAGTTGGTGGGCATATAGGATTGACAATGTTGGTGTAAAAAGCACGGAAACAAGTGTGACAGAAATGTTACTGGAAAATTGAAATAGGCCTATATTTAGCCCATTTTCTCAGGCGTGCGCTGCCTAAATGGGACTGGGCTAAATATAGGCCTATTTCAATTTTCCAGTAACATTTCTGTCACACTTGTTTCCGTGCTTTTTACACCAACATTGTCAATCCTATATGCCCACCAACTTTCTCGTTAGAGAATGTTTTTATTTACTTGTTTCATAAGTTTTTTTTTCTTTTTTTATTTTTTATTAAGAACTTGCTAGAACTTGCTAGATGGCCATAGAACTTGCAACAAAATAGGGTATTTCTCGCTGTAGTTTCTTTCTAGATGTGATATGGTACAAATGACATGCTAGGATAACGTGCCGGTAAATTCTGAAGAGATTGGTACTATTGTCGTTCTTTAAAACTGTTCGTAGCTCGAGTTATACCTTCCTAAGGAAGACGACGACGACGACGAACAATTTTTTTGGGAATGGGCACGAGAAGCAGGTTCTTTGTTTGTCTGGAAGCGCATAGTTTAATGACATGAAACTAGCATGAAAACGTAGATCTTGGTGTTGTCGTTCGATTGCTGCAACGAGATAAGTGATCCGTTTCTCCGTTGTCCCTCCCGACGCGATTTAACAATTTTAATGACATTCATCATTCCTCAATCAATCCTATACTGACGCAGGTTCAGATATATCGATGACATTCGGCACGCAGGATGTGTACACGTATACAGAGATATATACACAACATTCATACCGCATGCATGCAACATCTACTCAGTACACTATACACAACGCGGAGTCAGCAAACATCTAAACAGGTGTGCAAGGGCAGGTGGAAGGTAGGTGTAGCCGGGAGGTAGTGTTCGCATGTTGGGCAGGAGATATGGCTCTCGTGCTAGAGGTAGGGCTTTCAGGCACTCACACTTCATATGCACCATGTTCATACATGATCAGCCTGCTTGCAGCATAATATATACTCTCTGACAATGGATATGGTTTGATTGCAACAGTGTGCACACACATGCACAAAAACATGTACACACATGCACAATCACATGCACACATGGACAGACACATGCACACAAACATGTACACACATACACACTCACAATACACAGCAGTAGTGCATCTTGGCCATCTCTCCACACTGTCACCAGGCAACTCTGCCTGACCATTTGGTGCAGCTGCGTCATGTTGCGTCTGCATGGTCTGCACA
Source organism: Eunapius fragilis (assembly GCA_963681505.1). Taxonomy (NCBI): domain Eukaryota; kingdom Metazoa; phylum Porifera; class Demospongiae; order Spongillida; family Spongillidae; genus Eunapius; species Eunapius fragilis. The sequence goes on from OY811971.1 coordinate 10,707,890, forward strand.
GAACTGGCCACCACAGAGAGAAGGGACATGAAGATGATCAGGGCTACGATGGGAAGAGAGAGGAGGGAGGAGGAGGGAGGAGGTAGGAGGAGGGAGGAGGAAGGAGGGAGGAGGGAGGAGGGAGGAGGGAGGAGGGAGGAGGGGGGAGGGAGGAGGGGAGGAGGTAGGAGGAGAGAGGAGGGAGGAGGGAGAAGGGAGGAGAGGAGGAGGGGGAGGAAGAGGGAGGAGGGGAGTGAGAAAGAAAGTCGGGTGGAGAGGAGGGGGAGAGGGAGTTGGGAGGAGTGGGAGGAGGGGAGGGAGGAGAAGAAAGAATTGAGGAGGGTGAGGAGGGGGAGAGGGAGTTGGGAGGAGTGGGAGGAGGGGAGGGAGGAGAAGAAAGAATAGAGGAGGGTGAGGAGGGGGAGAGGGAGTTGGGAGGAGTGGGAGGAGGGGAGGGAGGAGAAGAAAGAATAGAGGAGGGTGAGGAATGAAGGGATGGATGGAAGATGGACCAGTAAATGCAGTATTCTTTCAAATGTATCCTTTAAATAAGTCGACAGTTTGTCAGGGTATATGCTAACTTGCCTTTTGCAGTGCTTAATTATAACCTGGCACACTGACCTGCAAAGTAATAGTACTCCTCGGCCAGCCATACGGCGGTGCAGAACATCTGGAATATGTAAAAGGGGCGGAGCACTTCCTGCAGAAGGATGATGTAGAGAGGCTTCACAGGAACGTCTATGGGGTTGGGACCATACATCGACAGCCTGAGGTGTTCAGAAACATTTTGAGCAGATTCCATTACTTCTCCACAAGGCCAAATCTCATACACTTCTTTCTGATCTCAGATGCCTCTACCACACATACCAAGTTATGCTCATACATGGACTGCTACATGTATAACTGATAATGTATAAACCCCTGTGTTCTCAGTAATCCCAGTAGTTCTAGTAATCCCCAGTTATCCCTGTAGTCCCCCAGTAGTCCCAGTAATCCCAGTAGTCTCCAGTAGTCCCAGTAATCCCAATAGTCCCCAGTAATCCCAGCACCCAGTAATCCCAGTAATCCCCAGTATTCGCAGTAGGACCTCCTTACCAACTATGTTTTTGATGAAGTATGTGCATATATATGGTATCATAATGTTTACATAACCATATGAGTGCAGTGGATGTTCACCCAGATGTGTGTGTGCGTATGTGTATGTGTGTGTATGTGAGTGTGTGAGGTGTTTACCTATTGACGTGTTCACTGTGACTCAGTCCTCCAATCATTGCATGGATGTCATTGCAGCTAATACTTGATCATAACCTCTGACAGGGGTAAGAGGAGGTGGGGGTGGGTAGGTGGGAGTGGGTAGGTGGAGGTGGTGGGTAGAGGTGGGAGTGGGTAGATGGGGGTGGGTAGGCAGGGGTGGTTAAGGGTAGGTGGTGAAGTTGAATACAAGGTGGCACAGTAACATTTGGCTAGACACCCAAAGCCTACCTCAGTAGGACAAGGCTGCCACTCTTGTTACTGTACAGGTAACGCAGGTTACGATGTATGATGTAAGGGGTGCTCAGTCCACCATCACCTGGTGTGATATGTTGAACCACCTCCACACGATGTCAACCATCCAAGTCCTGTGGATGTGTTAGGTGTGTGTGTGTGTGTGTGTAAATGTGTTTGTAAATGTGTGGGTTTTACATGTAGGTGTGTGTAAGTGTGGTGTGTATGTGGGTGTGTGTATGTGGGTGTGTGTAAGTGTGTATTTGTAGTGTGTAAGCACACGTATGCACAGCAGTAGGCTGATAGAGATGAGTGGAAGGGAAGGAGATGAATGTGAAGGGCCCAAAGGGTGACAGGGTGGGGGTGTGGGGTGGGGTGTGGGATGGATGTGGGGTGGAGATGTGGAGTAGTAACAGGAGATATGCATTGGCAAAGATGTGGGCAGAGAAGGAGGTGTGTATGGGCTCAATGTACCGTGTGCACTAGACAGCAAAAAAGTCGGATTTACCAAACGATTGTCATAGTGAAAATACTACGTGTAGTAGATGTAACCTCATTTATCACATAGCACATCATGTCCACCTGGCATTACAATACAGTTGCTCATATTTTCACCATAGCAAATTCAACTTTTTCACCCAGTGATGGCTAGATTTTCACAATTACCGTCAGTTCAACCTTTTCATCTAGTGATGGCGATCGATCGGGGAGTGAATGATACGACTAAAGAGCACTACATGTGAGTAGCTAGCTTGGCTGCCTCATGCGATATTTATTTATGAGCGTTTCACAGACGTACGGTGACGACAACGTATAGCGAGCTCTGCCAGGTCGACACCGGGAACAGGTAAGCTTTATCCAGTGAGCTGGGAACCAGTAGGCCAAAAGGAATCCCGCGCAAAGAGGTACCGCGGCAAGGATGCAAGAAAAGACCAACTTTGGAATGCTGATCCTATAGAAAACCTGTAGCTGGGTAATTTGTGCAGTCATTTTAGCTACGTTGTCAGACTAAGAGTGCCAAAATGGCTCAAGCCATTCTTGCACTCAAGTATATAATGCCACTGGCCGTGCTAGAATGGCTCGAGCCATTCTGGCTCTGCCAGTTACTATAATTAAGTGTCAGAATGGTTTTTGCATTTCCAGGTACAATACTTTAGTGCCATGCATAATGGTTTGAGCCATTCTGGTCCGGTCAGTTGCAAATTACTTGTGTGCAAGAATGGCTCGAGCCATTCTGGCACTGCCAACAATATTTGAGTGCCGAAATGGCTTGAAGCACGCGGCTGGCATTATACTTACGTGCAAGAATGGCTTGAGCCATTTTGGCACTCTATAACATAGTAACTGGCTTTGGCAGAATAGCACGAGCCGTTCTTGCAAGGCCAGTTAAACACCATGCATGCTGAGTGGCTCGAGCCATTCGGGAACGGACAGTTGCATTAAAATTAGTAACTGCATTACTGCATGCATATACATATGGCTGTGCCAGAATGGCTCAAGCCATTTTGGTACTCCAGTAATGAACTGGCCATGCCATAATGGCTTAAGCCTTTATGGCACTCAAATTTAGTAACTGCATGCTGTGCAAGAATGGCTTGAGCCATTCTTGCACTTGAGAGCCATAATGCCTTGAGCCATTATGGCACTCAAATGTTGTAACTGGAAGTGCACGAACCATTCTGGCACTTAATTATAGTAACTGGCAAAGCCAGAATGGCTTGAGCCATTCTAGCACGGCCAGTGGCATTACTTGCGTGCAAGAATGTAATGTAATGCCACTGGCCGTACTAGAATGCATTACCATGAGTGCCAGAATGGCTCTAGCCATTCTGGCACTCATGGTAATGCAATTGACCGTTCCCGAATGGCTCGAGCCACTCTGCATGGCACTTAACTGGCAGTGCATGCAAAAACGGCTCGTGCATGCTATCATATAGATATTCCGTATTATATCTATGGTGCTATTCTGCCAAAGCCAGTTACTATATTATAGAGTGCCAAAATGGTTCAAGCCATTCTTGCACTATAAGTAATCCAAGCAGCCGTGCTAGAATGGCTCGCACTCAAGAAATGCAACTGCATGCCATGCCAGAATGGCTCAAGCCATTATCGCACTCAAACGTAGTAACTGGCAACTGTGCGGCCAGAATGGCTCTAGCCGTTCTTGCACAAAAGTAATGCAACTGGCCGGGCCAGAATGGCTCAAGCCATTATGGCACACGAATATTGTTTACGTATACCTGGAAGTGCTCGAACCATTCTGGCACTTAATTATAGTAACTGGCCGTGTCATGCAGAGTGGCCCGAGCCATTCTAAATCTCAAGTAATGCAACTGGTCTTCCCAGAATGGCTCGAGCCATTCTGACACTCAAGTATGAAATGATAAACTGTCCGTGTCATAATGGCTCGTGCGAAAATATTCATAGTTAGTTTATCCATTCGGGTAAAATTCATGAATTATGAATTAAATTATCCGTACGGCTTACTAGAGGCGCGCCTCATTAGGCCATTCCAGCACGAGAGCCACTCTGGCACGCTACACCCACACCCTGTAAGCGACCGAACCGCGATGCCATCAACTTCATCGGCATCGGAACCGGTCCGGCAGGTCCGGCGGCGGCCGGACCAATATTTTCTAAAAGAAAAGAATAAGGGCATAGGTTAGTAATAAGGGCATGCATGGGTATCGATAAATATTCAAAACGTCACAGCAATCGTTTTTATTTGCCATTTTGGGGGCGTATTTCGCTACAATTAAATTGTTTGGGGCAAGCATCAAATTAACTTAAACTGTTTGAACGCCAATTGCAATTGCATATATACATGCATGTTCACACAACCATGCATTGCTGTGTTGTGTTGTGACTATAGAATCACTTTGAATACCATTGTCCATACACACAATACTGACTTGCATGCATGTAACCTCATAATCATAAAAATGTTTGAGCATTTGTGGTCTCAGTGTAAGTACATTTTGTTTGTCCATTACAACCTACTGGCACCTTCTGTTGCTACTACCCATGATATGAAGCAGGCAAAAGAGGGAAGTGAACTGGCAATTTAAGTACTAGTGATGGTCAATTAGTTACACATAGCTGTTAATAGGGAATAAATAAAATGCAGTCATCTGAATAATGGTGTTCATTAGTAGGTGTAAGAAGGAGCATAGTTACCTTGTACATGTACTTATAAGGGTACAAGTGCAGCAAGCATTTGCATGCATCACGGAATTGTGAATGATCAACACATTTTTTTGTAATTCCCATGTAAGATCTAATTTATACAGGAATGGTATTATAATGGTTGTGTGTGTACGCATGAATACACACTTGGCGTTCAAAGAGTTAAAGACTAGACCGGAGATATGGATTGGAAACCTCTCACGTGATCATTACCCCGAGTTCGAGCACTTAACGTCGCGTGCGAGCTAGTCATTTTCTTGCATTAATGATGCACAACTGGCAAAACTTCTGGGGCGAACCCCAGACCCAGATCGGAAAGCATCTGCAGCGCTCCCCATTCCGTTGCTGTGGGCGGGCCTCTCCAGGTCCACCCACCTCATTGTTTATTTATTTGCCGGACCTATATGCATGTTCTTCAAGATTTAACCATACATAGCTTCATTAACACAAATAATATTTGCTGGAGATAACTCTGCTTACCCTTCATTTGTCAGTTACAAACTTTAATCATAGATTGACGGTGGTATTGTGACTTAAGTCGACTGACAAATCTTAGTTACTAGAAATTATATTCACGTGGTCTGTCAAAACTTAGTTACCTTTCATGTGACTGATTATGTACACTGATAGGATGGCTACAAAATCTATGAATCTTATTACACACCACGCAGGCGGGACTTTCTGCATGTATATCTATATACAATTTTTTCCTTTCATGACGCATGCAAAGCATTGCACTGTGCTTTCAACCGCACAAGACAGTTTCTGTTTCCAATAGAATTAATATAAATAAGGCACAAAAACTAAATCGTGTGTTCCGCGTCTGTTTCGGAGATGCCATTGTCGGTTGGAGATCGCGTATCGTGTAGCGCAAGCAAGGTCCTGGGTAAAAAGCCAGCAAAACAGAGGTTTGGCAGGCTGTCTACAACTAAAGAACTGTATGGGATAGTCCAGAAACCTGAAGGACATGGAAGAAGTGTGAAATACGTAGTCTATTTTAGTGAGGTCGAGGTGACGAAAGCCTTTTCGTTGCGCAGCCTGAAACGTCAGGCCACGGCCACCAATGAAGCAAACAGTAACAGTGATGCACACGTTCCGCCTTCCATTTCAGCGGTTGAGCCAGCTTCCCCTGCATTAACACGTATAGCACAACAGCATGAACCAGATCTAGAGGTTGACACCACTCTCAGTGCTAACGTCTTGCATTGCCATGGAATTGAATGGAAGGTCGTTGATGGTATCCTTGAAGACTGGAGGTGTATGCCTAAATTCGGAGGACACATTATGTGGAACAATGACGTGGATGAGAGACAGAGGACACCATTGGACTATTGGATGATGTCGTTTCCGTCCCAAATGTTACCAGACATCAGCATCTGGACTTCAGACCACTTGCCTCAAGGATGTGTAAATGCCAAAGAAGAAGAAGTATTGACAGTATTTGGTGCCCTGTATTCTCTGACTAGGACCTCGGAAGGTAGGCGAGATTTGTGGTCCACTGAAGATGGTCTTTTCCCTGCCCCTCGTTTTGGGGAGCGATACGGTCTGACGCGTGATCGTTTTGAAATTCTACTACGATACCTATCATTTTGCCCAGTGCATGAGGTTCTTGATGACAAGTGGGCACCTGTTCGCCGCCTGATTGAAGGTTTCAATCAGCGTAGAGTACAAAAGCTGTATCCTGAATGCAGCTGTGTGTAGATGAGTCTGTGTCATCATGGAGGGGCAAAGATGGAGACTTCTGCTCAGATGGAATGCCCCATGTGACACGGATTGAGAGGAAGCCTAAAGGAGTAGGTTGCGAACTTAAGGATTGTGCAGATGCTGACACGAAGGTTATACTACAACTCGAAACACAAGAAGGTGCAGACGTAATGGCAGATATGGAATATATGGCAGAATATAAGCTTGTTGGAACAGCTCAGCTTCTTAGGCTGACCAAACCATGGCATGGGTCAGGAAGGGCTGTAAGTGCAGATTCAGCATTTGCTAGTGTTGCTACTGCTGTTGCTTGTCGGAAAAATGACTTCATTTTACAGGCTTGGTAAAGACTGCTACTCGGATGTATCCGAAACAGTACATTGATGAAGTAGAATTCCAAGAGATTGGTGATGACATCACACTTATATCCAATGTGGAAGGCCATAACATTATGGCACATGCATGGGGGGACAAAGTGAGAAAGTGTTTTGTATCGACGCATTCCACAACACTTCCTGGAAAATCTTCCAATAAGTGGAGATGGAGAGAGAGGCTAGATGAAGATGGGGATGAAGTTGGGCAGACAGAAGTATACAACAAAACAGTCAAACGGAAGAAAGTTGTAGAAAGTTATTTTGATGCAGCATCCATCATAGACATTAATAATCATACGCGTCAAGGAGGCTTAGCATTGGAAACAGCCTGGCGAACCCAGTCTTGGGCAAGTCGTGTTGTGGCAACTGTTCTTGGCATTGTTGAAACTGATGCTTACCTTTTGTATAAGAAGTTCCACCCAGGAGGTACAAGGCTCAGTCACTCTGATTTCACAGAAGCTGTTGCCAAAGGCTTGCTACTGCAAAATAGTGTTGGCATCCAGGCTACTCCTGCAAGAGTTGAAACTGAAAATTCAGCTTTACCTCACAATATTCTACCACTCAGTTCTCTTCCGATGTACAACAAGAATTCGGAACAGTGCACTGGTACTTATGCTAGCAGGCTATGCAGTATAAGCAGGAATCCTTGCAAGAATTATTGCAAAGTTTGCTCAGATACAGCAAAGAACCAGATTGTTTTTTTGTGTGGACTAAAATCAAGACAAGGCAGCACATGTTTAGTGAAGCACATTGTACAGTGAAATTGTATCCATGTTATACCCCAACTAGTGTTCTGCATTTTGCTCGTGTATGCTTCCTTATGACTTCATAGATTTTGTAGCCATCCTATCAGTGTACATAATCAGCCACATGAATGGTAACTAAGTTTTGACAGACCACGTGAATATAATTTCTAGTAACTAAGATTTGTGACTTAAGTCAGTCGACTTAAGTCACAATACCACCGTCAATCTATGATTAAGAAAGCCCAGTGCAAAACTGTACTTTATCTTCATATATTGCATTTCATCAATAGATTCTTCTTTGCTGTTTGAACAAAGTCTCTCTTTGATATCCAGAGAATCCTATGAATACGATTGGACGGGAATCCATAGAACTTGGTAAATAAACAAGGAATCTTAATTTCGATTCGCACAACCAGGAGCACAACAACTCATGACCATTCTCTTTGCTGATTCCATACGCCAACGGAACGCCACCTGATGTTATCTAATTCATAAATCATGTACGTGACGTTAATGAAACACGTTTTTGTGCGACATAAGGTCTATACGAGCATGGCATATAAAGACACAGTATGCAAAAACCGTGCTGAGCTACAGTTTACATAAATGATTGAAGTTACGTTACTGTTATCATGCCCATGCACAAAGCATGAGTCATGATACTACCAAACATGATGGGACCAATGTCTAAAACGCCATTTGTTGCAAAGTTTGTGGTAACACAGAGATCGTACACTTATATACTCTCACATGACTAGGTTTGAAAGAACAAATCTGCGCATGCGCGAACAGCCTCAGCAGAAAGTGGCAGGTACACACGTTACTTTTTAGCCAAAACATGCCGCGTGCAATCACTGCAAGCTGACTATGGTTATAAAAAACCACGTATAACTTTGGTACAAACGCACATATGCGTTTATACGTGTTTTCTTTGTTTGTACATGTATATATTGTAACACATTATAACGTACGTATGAATCTAGGATAAGATTCGTTTTGTACAATTCCAGAAATTCTTTAAAGGCGTTTCTTCATTAACAACCGCGCGGATCGATCCGGATTGGGGTGTGTCCAAACTAGGTAATTAGCATTCATTGCCTAAATCGGATCGAATCCAGTTTTTGGGCGTACAAAAATGGCCGCCTCAAACAGAACTCGCACATTTATGGGATATGGGGAGCTGCTGATGTGCAACAACAGCTTGATGGAGTCCCACAATCAGGGGAAAATCGTTAATCAAGTTAACGGAAAGGTTAGACGTTAACCTCGCAGCGGGAAAAAAGTTCTTTCTTCAATTACCATCAGTTCAGGATTCCGAAAAATTAACATGTTGTCAACATTAATGATTTAGTAACCTGTGTTCAAAATAACTTGTTGTCAACATTAATGATTTAGTAACCTGTGTTCAAATTTCTTCCGAAAGTGATTAAAAGTACAAAATTTCCCTGATCGTAGGACACCCTGCATATAGTACCCAACAAGTTATTATAAGGAACGTTCTATGAGATTCTGATAACAGTGGATTTGCGTTTATAACAATAACTACATCTTCCTAACTATTGATGTAACAGTTATCAACTTCTTATTTTCCATATATCAAGGCACACCATTTCTGTACTTGCAAACCAAATCACTTCCCTTCGAGACATGCAATGGGCGTTACCCCTAGGGGTTCAAAACTCTAATATGTCTTTGCAAGTGTCCAAATCTCTTCAAATTTGGGGAGTAATTAGACGTTTCTTTTCGCTATTCAATTCTTTTGTTCGTTAATTTTTACTTCATCCGTTACGGAGATATAGCTGTGCCCAAATTTGAAGAGATTTGAACACTCTTGCAAAAACATATTTTGAACCCCTAGGGGTAACGCCCTTTGCATGCCCTGAAGGGAAGTGATTCAAATAATAACATTTGGTTTGCAAGTATATGTGTTGATATATGGAATATAAGAAGTTGATAATGTTAATAGTTCAGAAAATATAATTATTTCAGTTTAAGTGTTATAAACATAAATTCATTATTATCAGAATCTCGTAGATATGTTGTACTATTGTCGGTACCAGATAATATTGAACTTTAATATTTTAATAAAGTACTTTACATTAATAGTTATTAAACACATTATATAGAAAAATTAGGTGCATGGCGGAGGAGCTATCCTAGAAAAGGACAGCTGTGGCATTGGCACAGACAAACTTGAGATTCAGCCATCCATAGACCTCATGGAGTATGATGGACTTTGGTCGGAATATGGAAGTGGCAAGTCTGGAGGCTACTGAGGAGATGATGGTGGTGGCTTCCTTTCCCCAAGCCCCATAGGTTTCCACTACCATAGGGACACGCACCCACCCTAGTTCTGAACATTTAGGGTCATTGGCTTGGTGCTTCCTAGCCTCGGTGGCCTGGGCAGCAGCTGTGGCCGACACTCTCTCTTCCAACAAAGTGACAGGATTAAGCGGTGAGGTGATGGACACATCTAATTATACAGTTCTGCCCAAGACCTAGTTAGGAAGTAAGATGTCAGCTGGACGGGTCCTGCTGTGGTCTCTGCTAAGATTGTTGCCAACGTCCACCTTAACCCGTATGTGTGCCCAACGACAGGTCTCCACCAGGATGTCCCTAATCCTATTATGGCGAGATACCACATCTCCACTATATTTTCAGGTAACTGCATGGTGGCCAAGGTGATCAAGTACACTACCTGGGCACAGTAGCCCTCTGAGGTATAAAGTCCAAGCCACCATTTGCAACCTGGAAAACAGAGGGATCCATGTGAAGCCCCAAGTTCTCAGAGAGCACAACTGAAAGCCAGGATGCAGCATGGGGGGAGGAAACTGACAGAAGAGTGCCTTCTCTGCTACAGATGATGAATTCAGCAGTAAGTTGAAGACATGATCATCCAACTTAGCAGAAAGGGATATCTGGGAGACTGGTGAAGTGAGGAGAGACCCAACACTGACTGCATCTGCAGGTGAGGCCAAGCTGTTGAAGATCTCCAGTTCTTGAGGCAGATGGTGAGATGACTGCAGACCAAAGCCAAAAGAGCAAAATGAGGAGATGAAAGCTGCTGTGATGAGTGGTGGGACAATGGCCAAAACCCAAGGCCCCCACCCCTCTACTTGGGCTAAGCTGACCTTGTTGCCAGGCTGTATCAGACATGTCTACCCCATTGCATTGACAGAAGGTCATTCGGATATCATCATCGATAAGAGCAAAGACTTTTAGATGTGAGTGTTGATGGAGTTGCCCTTGCCAGATGTACCAGTTTGCAAAATGCCCCACAAAGACGAAGAAGGATTGATGCAACCTGCGGATCAACTATCCCAACCTCCTCAAGTTGTGACAATAGAATCTTAGCTTTGATGTGTTTTTGGAGATAAAGGAAGTACAAAAATCCTGGTCGCCAATGAGAATCCCTAGAATCACCATATTGGGCTTGTCAGATTTCTTCATGCACAATGGGAACATGTCAAGGCCATGAACACCTCACATTTAGACAGAATCCTGCATAATGATGACCTGGGGCCTGCCACAGCCCCATCATCCAAGTACCAGACATGGAATGGGATGTTAGAGCAGGCACTGTCTCTTGCTATTTTCATTACTAAGATGTTTAAGACAAGTGAAAATAGCAGGGGTCCAAGTGGATCTCCTTGTTGGAACCTGACTCTGATGTCAAGCAGCCTAAATGGTGCCAATGAAGAGGATGCTGTCCATAGCACCAGCTGACCCAAGGGAGAAATGCTCTGACAGGATAGCTTGACGAGAGACCACATAAAATGGCATTTGTCACGTCCACTTTTCAAAACACCAAAGTCATTTTCAGACCAGTGCTGTTTTATACAGGTTCTCAAGCCATGAGCAATCCTCTCAGCACCACAAGGGAAGGCCACACCAAATTGATATGGCTCAAACAATGATGCCATTTTGCTTCGAAGGGCAGCACAGAGGCATTTCCCTGTCAGGCACCGTAAAGCTTCCTCCACAGCAATAGGGCGGATGTTTTTTTATATCTTGTAGTCATAGCCCATGCTGTAGCAATTTTTGTAGCACAGTGTACATATTTTTAACTTGTTCTGATCCTAAAGTAATGTTAATAAACATCATAATATGCAATTAGCAAAATTTCATACCTCTCTCTTCTAGTAAGTTTTATAATGAAATATGCAATATGTGCTTAATTATTGTCCATGTTGATTGAAAATTTCCCCTAAAACATATTTTACGGTATAAAAGTACATCATCTGTGGACTATAAAATTAATACTTGGTACCAACAATAGTGCATGGACAACACACACACACACACACACACACACACACACACACACACACACACACACACACACACACACACACACACACACACACACAGTTAAGGGTAGGAGGTACATTGAGCCAGTTGGTTTAGCAGTAATGGCATCAGAATAATGCTGAGGCTATACATACAAATATATTTCATCAAGGTGTCGGCTTATAGGAGGAGCGAGAGTGAATTATGTAAACCAGGTGCTTAGCAATTTGTGAAATTGTAGCCCATGCAGCCGTCATATGTCTCCACTACAAGAGGGACACGAAGCCATGCTGAGTCAACCCACACATGGGTCGATCGTACATGAAAGCAATGCCGCCATAAAATCAAAAACATTGTGGTGAAGTACAAAATGGTTGATGAGCATGAAGCTTGAGTACGTTAGACCATATCCTACAATGTGCGAGTTTCCAATGTGAGTTGGCCATATTTGTCATGGTATGCCCCCACACTGCACGATCTGGTTGCTAGTAAAGAAACGCATATATGGACAGGCACATTAATGAAATTCAGCCCTACCTGTTGGCAGAGATAAAATTAATATTATAGAGATTGGCGATTTTTTGTGCTTTATATATATTATATAGAGCCGAGGGGGGGGGGGGGGAAAGTTATAGACACCATCCCAAAATCAAGGTCCAGATCAACCCCCCCCCCCCCCCCCCCTCCGCCTATGAACACGCCCATTTTAGACCACGCCTCTTAAAAAATCATTACGCAATCGACAGTTGATCGCACCTCTATTAATAGAATGAAATCGCGCACAAACTTGCATAGATACACTCATAGGCGCCCCCAGGGGACCCAGGGGGCCATGGCACCCCCCTCCCCTGGTTTTGGCGCCCCCCCCAACCCCTACAAGTAATTTTTACTGTAGCGTTGCAATATGATTACTACATGTAACTATGTGTAAAATAGCTACTAACACTCATCTGAGCGTACAAATAGCGATTAACAAATGACTAAGATTGCAAAATCGATAATGCCCCTCCCCCTTTGGCGCCCTTCGTGGGGTTGGTCCTCCCTTCGATAAGCGCAGGGGCCGCCTATAATAGCATTTTTGTGATGCTCTCAATGAGCTCTTCAAATTTGGGGGATGGTGTCTTGCACTTTGTTTTTTGCACACACCCCTCCCCCTCGTATAGAGCACAAAAATCCGCCAAGCTCTACGGCTCACGTGATGCGTTGCCAATCCCTCTCTGCTGTTAGGTCATTATCATGGTCCAGGGAGGCGTTTCTGGGGGCACATAATTATATTCACTCCTGAACCAAACCATATATACACATACATGTATGGCTTGGTTCAGGAGTGAATATATTTATGCATGTGACCCCAGAAACGCCTTCCTTGATCCACCGCTGATAAATATTGGATATGTCCGAAAGTGTTTTAGAAGTTGAGGCGAAGGGAGCAAGTGTGGTGGAAGCCGTGGTAGAAAAGATACATCAGGTTGGATCATTTCCAGAGGACTATGGCTTTTTGCGTCGCATCGCATACGTAGAATCCAAAGACGGGGAAGACAAGAACACATACAGAGCTGGGTACCATGGTGGAATCTGGCAAGTTGATGGGAAAACAGGGTTTAAAACCACAAAGCAACTGAAATCTAAGAAGTCGTACAAAGCAATCCAATCAACGCTGGGAATCAATTGGCTGGCTGATGTTGAGTGGGAAGATTTAAGGAAACCACTATACTCTGGTCTAGCGGCTAGATTGTATCTATTGAGCATAAAAGAAAGAATACCGTCGACCTTAACCGATCAAGCTAAGTATTGGAAAAAATACTACAATTCCTCTAAAGGAAAGGGAACTGTTGAGAAATTTTTAAAAGATGCAAAGAAATTAAATGGTACCACTGGTACTGCACAGCCTACTACAGCTTCAGAAGTTAACCAAGATGAGGGTAACCAAGATGACGGTAACCAAGATGAGGGTAACCAAGATGAGGGTAACCAAGATGAGGGTAACCAAGATGATGATAACCAAGATGAGGGTAACCAAGATGAGGGTAACCAAGATGATGGTAACCAAGATGAGGGTAACCAAGATGAGGGTAACCAAGATGATGATAACCAAGATGATGGTAACCAAGATGAGGATAACCAAGATGAGGGTAACCAAGATGGTGGTAACCAAGATGATGGTAACCAAGATGAGGATAATCAAGATGATGGTAACCAAGATGAGGGTAACCAAGATGATGTTAACCAAGATGAGGGTAACCAAGATGATGATAACCAAGATGATGGTAACCAAGATGAAGATGATGGTAACCAAGATGAGGGTAATCAAGATGAGGGTAACCAAGATGATGATAACCAAGATGAGGGTAACCAAGATGATGGTAACCAAGATGAGGGTAACCAAGATGATGATAACCAAGATGAGGGTAACCAAGATGATGATAACCAAGATGAGGGTAACCAAGGTGATGGTAACCAAGATGAGGGTAACCAAGATGAGGGTAACCAAGATGATGATAACCAAGATGAGGGTAACCAAGATGATGGTAACCAAGATGAGGGTAACCAAGATGATGATAACCAACATGAGGGTAACCAAGATGATGGTAACCAAGATGAGGGTAACCAAGATGAGGGTAACCAAGATGATGGTAACCAAGATGAGGGTAACCAAGATGAGGGTAACCAAGATGAGGGTAATCAAGACGATAGTAACCAAGATGAGGGTAACCAAGATGAGGGTAACCAAGATGAGGGTAACCAAGATTATGGTAACCAAGATTATGGTAACCAAGAAGAGGGTAACTAAGATTATGGTAATCAAGATGATGGTAACCAAGATACAGAGGGTGATAATTAAGACTTTGACTCAAGTGGATACTCATTTTGCTTGTTTTTATTTTGAATGTGTAACACTTTATTTTTAAAAGTCTTCTTCAAGACCATTATACACATTTCAAGTTCTTCATGTTTATAGCATGGGTTGTGTTTCTGCTAGTTAAAATTCCTCTGTTGTCATATTTATGTTGGTTTTGGACTACTCTGTATTGTACTTTAAAACAATAAATTATTCAGCAATAATTGGGCTTTTAGGGTCTAGTAAATAGAAGAGCAAAGGTGAAGCGGGAATGTGGTAGTTGCAATACTAAATAAATACTTTAGTACTGGCACAAGGATGAACATAATTAAAGTGGAGAACAGCATTGAGGAAGTATATTGCAACCGGATGGTCAAATTAAGCAGAAATATTACGGTCCCTGCACTAGTAGATAGGGTTTTCTATCTGTTATATTGGGATAAAGTTTTACCTGATTTTATCACTTTTTAAACATAGATGTTATTCAACATTATAGTCTTTGAGGAATGGCTTTGAGCCGCAAGTTGTGATGCGAGTTCTCCAAAAAACTGGCCTGCAGTTCTTCCCCAAGCACCAAATGTCTCAACCACTAATGGTACACACTTCCATCCCAATTCGGAGCAGATAGTATCATTGGATATATGCTTTCTCTCTTCTGTTTGCCTTGCTGCTGCACCTGCCACCACACCCGCTTCAGATAAAATGTTTGATTTAAGCGGAGAGGTGATGGACACATCAATGGCTGCAGGCTTATCACTATTGGACCAGCTTGGGATGAGTATGTCTGCAGGTCTAGTTAGTCTCCTTTCATGACCCAAACCTGCACCTGCTTCCAATTTTGGGTTCAGAAGGGCTCGCTTGCAAAAATCAAAAATAGCATTGCGCAGAGCCTTGTGGCGCATCACTACATCTCCCCCAAACTTGCAAGTAACAGCATGGTGTGCGTCCAGAGCTTTGTCTGGACAATAAGCACATACCCCTAATTCAGGTGTTAGAGGAAGACCAAGCCACCATTTGATGCCCCACTGCATTTTGCTTGTAGTCAAGTCGCAGCCCTGCCTAGGGGAGGGAACCACCTGAAGCCATGAGGAGGCATGCACCGATGAAATTGAGAGTAAGCGGGCCCGATCGGCCAGACTGCCAGAGTTATACAGTGCATGGAATTGGCAATTCTCAATTCGTTGTGACAAATCATGCTGAAAATGAGACTTCGTTGGCAACGGAATAGATACAGTATCCTCAGCAGAAACTTGGAGATTGAACAGGTTAAGTGCATCTATAACATACTGGCTAGATGCCAAGTCTGGGGAAGAGGAACTAACTGAGCCTAGGTATGCTGCTGTGGAGTGAACAGCTACTGATCTTAAACCAAGCCCTCCTCTGCTAAGGCTTAACCCTTCAACTGCTAAGATGGCTAAGCGTGATTGACATTAAATAATTAATTATATATAGATAGCATACCTTTCATGCTGCAACATAATTCCTTGCACTTGCAAGGCTACATTGTAATCCAATCAATGCACTATCTATTCCGTACTGCACCATACATAGTATATTTATTATTGTTGCATGAAAATCTCCCACATCATGATACTCAACAAGTTATTTGTTAGGCCTTATGGCTAAACCACTCGTACTCAGCTCTAGTGCATTTGAATATAATAATAGTCGCTGTCATTACTATGAATAATCTCACACACACCCTTGTTGACTGTTATGATGTGGGAAGTTTTCATGCACCAATATTCAAATACACCAGACACCTGGGACTGCAACTACATGTAGGGTACAACCAGCAACAATATCTTACGGGATTGGTGGTACATTGATTGGACTACAAGGCAGCTTTGCTTTCAAAGATCAGTCTCTGGCACAATGACATACATGTATGAGTTAACCCACATACGAATAATTAGCACCTATCTGTCTTGGCCACTTTGGTGGCCTATAGCAGTTGAAGGGTTAAGCAGGCTTGCTTCCAACCCGAACTTTGTGGTGACAGATTGAGGGCCAAGCACTCTGTGAAACAGTGGTGAATGCTATCATCAAATTCAGACAATGATGACTTTATTAAGGTTGGAGGTGTAACACGTAAGATGTGTGTCATTTTGCAAAATGCTGCACACTTTCGTAACAATGCAAGTGCTAGCTGGGGGTTTTCCAACGCTTGTAACTGCTGGAGAAGGAAAGAAACACTTGACTGTTTGTTGATCACAAAGCTATTATAAAATTCCTCATCGCCTATTGATGAGGAGTGTGATATCGTTTAGTGATCTCAGATGGGAATGCAGATAGCTCTGCCTTGCCAAACACCTCACATTTTGCAAAGTTGATGTATAGCCCAAGAGAAGGACCCAATGATGAAATGACATCCAGGGCAGCTCTGACAGAAAAACTGGTTCCAGCAAGGACTCCATCATCAAGGTACCACTTATTGAATAGTAAATCTCTACACATGTCAACCTCAGCAATCTTCAATAACAGTCGATGCAACACAAATGAAAATAAGAGCGGTCCAAGTGGATCACCCTGCTGCACACCAGTAGCTGAGCGAAGCATGCCCATCGGATGCCATTTTTAAATGAAAAATTGAGGCTCTAAACAGTGGTACAACTTTATCCCGATATAGAAGATAGAAAAACCAATCTACTAGTGCAGGGACCGTTCAATTTGACAGTCACACATTGCAATATGCTTCCTCTATGCTGTCCCCACAATAGTACCTGCATATGGTAACTCTGTGCTGCATTGGCAATATAAAATAATAATATTATATTATATTATAACGATCAACCGAAATAAAACTACATGTTTTTTTTACTACATAGCCCCTCCCCTACATATGTGTTCATGGTGAATGACCTTTTCCCATGCACACACAATAGTACATATCTTTTCATACCCACAAGTACGATAAAGTCACTGCACTGTGATGAAACTGAAAGGTACTCCAATAAACACACGATGACGACCACCTTCATTTACAGAAATGCATACAGTGTATCTCCAAACACCACCAATATGTTGCATGTTTGTACACAGTGACAAATGACAACACCATGCATGTGCAGGTGCACAGCTAGCTTACATGTGTACCTTCCTCCCTCCACAGGCAGGTTCTACCAGCAGCTTGGCTTATCTCCAGAGTCAAATGGATTGTGCTTGTCCTTAAATCCTGCACTGCTGGCCTGAAATCCTACCAGCAGCTAAGAGGACACATATTTACCACACACAATACTAAAAGAAAGATGAAGCAAATATTGAAGATTTTCAGGACCTTCAGTTTGGACAACGCAGCTCAGGTATAGTGCACACTGAATTGAACCCAGGGGACCTTGGGGGGGGGGGGGGGGGGGGGTAAGGTGTAGAGGATGAGCCATGTAGCCTGGAACAATGGGGATCCTTGTCATAGAAGGGAGGGAGGTTACATGTCTATTTGCATTGCGTGCTACACAGAAGTGCCTGTTGTGTGGGTGCACCCTGTGGCACAGACATACATTTATGCAGGTGCCTTTATGGCACAACTGGACCAAGAGGAGCAGGAGGTTGCTGAGGCAAATAGGTTTACTAATGTGAGCTAATGAACTGCTCCTCACTTTCCTTCCTCTTGACCTTATGATTGTGGCACCTTCTAGCTGTTGGGGACACCTCACTCATTTGAACAGCCAGAGAAAAACAGCAGGGTGCACATCTCTGATGCAAGTGAAGATGTGTCGATCGGAGCCTACTTTCACGCCAAGAGTCACCAACTTGGAAGCCTCTCCAGCAGAAAACCCACACCACATGGGAGGGTATGCCCCTCCCACCACCAAACACCACATGGGAGGGTAAACCATCTAAATATCATAAAGGGTTTGTGGAAGGTATTTGGTTGGTGGGGCTCACTGATTTGATGGGATGGAGGGTACTGGGTTTACTAGTTTGGTAGGTAGGTAGGTAGGGGCAACTGTGAGGGTTATGTACACTAAATTGCCAACAAAGTGGGGGGGGGGGGGAGGGGGCTGTCCCCCTTCTCCTCCACGACACTGAATTATGTAATTTCTGTGTACTCCATGCACATGCCTGCACATTTGCCTACACAGCCAAATTTTCCAACTCGAAAGGCCACCTTATTGTAAGCCCTATGTTGGGCCACGGTGACACTCCACCCAGTGAAGGGTTTGAAGGAGACCAGCCCAGTGACTCCACCCTTTTGGCGGAAGAGGGCGAGCAAGTTTACTTCACCAAGAATGGCCTCACCCCAGTCACACCCACCCAGCACGGCGTAGAGCTGACGCCAGTGGTAACCACTCTCACACCGTTCTCGGTCCAGTTCCAACTCCCGAAGCTGAACCTAAGGGACAGTTCGATGCGGGCCAGCTCCCCACCACCACCACCACCACCAGCCCACGGCCATAGGGCGTCCGAGAGCTCCAGGCACCACCACACCACATCAGTAGTCTGCATGCCTGAGTACTCACCCGCCTTGGAATCACAAAGGAGGGATATCGCCACTAAGGCACCAACGACTGCAGTCACCTTTGTGACCAACAAGCCTCGCACCATCGCACACCTCTTATTCGGAGGCAGTGGTGATGTGACGTTGGAACCTCCAGAGATGTCCACACTCAGCCTCTCTCCTTGCTCCCTGGTAGCGGGGGATGCCGCCCCAAGCCCACATGATGGCCATGTTTGACATGATGGCCAACATGGTCCTCAGGACCCGCACCTTCCCCTTGCCCCCTGGGGACACCCCGGGCAGACCTGCACCACTTGGACGTTCGGCAGCTCTTCCTTCGTTTAGAGATCAGAGGGGGACCTAACCCCAACCTTTATATCTGGGCCGCCCCAGGAGGCGGTGTGTCATGGCCCGTAGCAGTTTCAACAGTACAGTTTTCTATGTTGACCATTGCTAGTTCTTTATCGTCTATTGCTTCGTACCATTCACCTCATGCGAGCACATCTGTGACCAGGACGCCGTCATCGCTGGTAGGGGATAGACTGGGCACTAGCCTGCACAGTGACACAAAGGGTAGCAATAAGAAGAGGAAGTTGTCTCAGCTGAAATCTATCCTGGAGCACAGCGAGTCCTTTTTGGCCAGCTTGAAGAGGCCTCCTCCTTCAGCTCACTCCATGGCACCTCCTTCCCATGCGACTATCCTTGGTGCAGCATCACAAAGTGCTGTGCCACACATCTCCACCACGAGGAGTGGCACACTGCCACCTTCACTTAATGTAAAGTCTCCCCCCCCCTTTCTTGGACACACAACTTCCACTGTATTTCCACTGGTGTCATTGGTCAAACCACCTCCCTGTACAGTTGCCACGCCCACTGGAGCCTAACTCCCATCTTCTGTGGTGCTACCGCTCTCATCTCTAGCTCCACCCACAAGGCATGGTCATACCCCTTCACTTGCTACTACCCTGTCTTCCACCAGCACCCACCTGTATGGTTTACTACCCTCACATGTGCCCTCATTATCTGTTGACTACCTCATCTGGTCCTCTGACAGTTGGCTCAACTTTGACAACTGATGGCTCCACGCTGACTAGCTTCCATCTGTTGCCCACCCTTGTCAGTTCCATTCCAGCCAAGTCCACTTCTGTCACTTATCATTATCCCGTTTCCTGTTCTGTCCCTCTGTCGGTCAGCTTTGTCCCTCTGTCAGTCAGCTCTGTCCCTCTGTCAGTCAGCTCTGTTCCTCTGTCAGTCAGCTCTGTTCCTCTGTCAGTCAGCTCTGTTCCTCTATCCGTCAGCTCTGTCCCTCTGTCAGTCAGCTCTGTTCCTATATCAGTCAGCTCGTCCCTCTGTCAGTCAGCTCTGTCCTTATGTCATTCAGCTCTGTCCCTCTGTCAGTCAGCTCTGTCCCTCTGTCAGTCAGCTCTGTCCCACTGTCAGTCAACTCTGGTGCTCTGTCATTGCCCACCCATACTGGTTCTGTTCCACCCAGCTCTTCTTCTCCTGCTTTCAGTGCTACAAACCCCAGCACATCGTTCAATGTTTTCTCCCCTCTGAACAGCCCCATCCTCTTGCCCGAGACACACCCAGGGTCCTCTCTTCTGGCACCACCTCACTCTCCACGAGGACCCAAACTATCACCTTCCCTGCACTCCTTGTCACCTTCCCTTCACTCCCTAGCCTCGTGATACTCCACACAGGAAAACTTACCCCACGTTGTTCCTGATCTGAAGGAGACATCAGAAGTTGGGTTGTTGACTCCTAAAACAGATAAGGAGCATAAGAGACGGGCTGAGAGTTATGGCACCACCTCTGGAAGTGAGAGCAGTGCACATTCTGTGAAGCTAAGTGGCCTGGAGAGAAAACATGTTCAAAATGGAGCGGGATCTCCAAGCCATAACTTGTTCTGCAATGTCAGTCCTCCCAAGGGTACGGGAGAGCAGAGTAAGCCATCACACAGCTCTCTGACCATGGTGCCATCTGATTGACCAGCAGTGTCTGCACCACTGCTCTTCCCCAGCGTACCTTCCTCCTCCTCTTGTCCGAATCCTTTCCCTCTCTCCACTACACTGGGATCTACTGCAGCACAGCCTGCATCTTTACCTAAAGTCCAAGGTCCTTCATCTTTATCTGCAATGCGAGGGTCTCTGTTGCCTGCAGCACCTGGTTTTTAATCCTCTGTTGTGGACCAGGAATTTGTGTCATTGTCTGAGGGATCATCTTCCTCCACAGCACAAGGTACCGGGACGTATTCAGCAAGGGGTTCTTTATCATTATCTGCTCTCCAGGGTTCATTATCATCTGCCCCCCTGGGTTCTCTGTCATCCGCAGTGGTCCAAAGTAGTTTTACTAATGTCACCAGCAGCACCCCTCCTAGCACAGTCCCACCACCCTCCTCCCCCATCATTTACTTGTTTGCCTGCTGCATTATCCACCACATCTTCTCGTCCACACCTCTAGCGCAACATCTTGACCATCACTGGCCACACTTCCTAGTGCAACACCTCTACCATCACTGGCCACACCTCCAAGTGCTACACCTCAACCATCACTGGCCACACCTCCTGGTCCTACACCTCGACCATCACTGGCCACACCTCCTAGTGCTACACCTCGACCATCACTTGCCACACCTCCTGGTGCTACACCTCAACCATCACTGGCCACACCTCCTGGTGGTATACACTGGCCACACCTCCTGGTGCTACACTTAGGCCATCACTGGTCATGTATTCATTCACCATCCCCCAACCTCCATCCATACCAGAGAGCAGTCGCACTCTTCTGCCTACACATTTGCTACTCAGTCGCCTGCCATTTCGCCCCTTGTCCACTCACCTTCCACATTCCAACCTACCAACCCATCAGCCAAAAAACTCTCCTCCTTTCCCAATTGACCTCCATGATGAGGACCTCAGCAAGCCACAGAAGTCCCTTCACCCACGACCACTCCAGGGGTGTTCTGTTTGCTTCCCCTCCCACCTCGCTCTCTCCTGCATCACTGCATCATCATCAGCCATGGTTGACGCGAGGGGGAGTGTGGGCAGGACCAGTGTTCAGTGGTGTGCCCTGAGGTGGTGAGCTTCGAGCCAGCCGGCTGTGCGGGAGGGACCCTGACCAGTCACGTGGTGCTGACCAATGAGAGGGACAGGTGGATGCAGTCATCCTTGGAGCTCACTGACCTTCATAAGGATGGAGTTGAGGTGAGGGTGAGGGTCTTGTTGAGGTGAGGGTGGCCTTGGAATCTTGCTGAGCTGAGGGTCGTGTTGACATTTCAAGCTACACTCCGTCATCCAAGATCATTGTAAAAGCATCTTCAGAAAAACCACAACTCCAGGTAACGCAGCTACAAGCACCAAAGCCAAGTGGTACTGGCTAACACTGTGGCTGAGGCTGTTAACTAACATCTTACTTTTGTAACACAATCTGACTTTTTCCTTTGCAGGACAGGGTCCACCTCTACTGGATTACGGCTTAGTACTGGCTGGAACCCTCCATCTGATCAACCATGGGCATGCCGACAGCTAGCTGATGTAATTGGGTATTTTTAACCAAATACCAAATGAGGTACTATTCGCTTTAGTTAATTGCCAAACAGTTAGGCGTCTAACTGACACCCGAAGATAACCTGCGGACGCATCCTGAAGCGACTGGTACACTTGGCGTGCTTTACAAACGTTCCTGTCGTGAGTTATACTATCCCGAAGGAAGATAAAGAATAAGAAGAGTAATGAGAAGAAGGAGAAATTTTAGGTGGGACCGGGTACGGACTATGGGGACGAGTATTTTTGCTAAAAGTACAAGTGCCGTCTTAATTATGACACAGATACAGCGCAGAAATGTTCTCCTTTTTTGATATCGCTCGATTGCCACTAAGAGCGAAGTGACCCGATTCTTAAATGTCCCGCTAGACGTGAGCAGAGATAATATACAAGTAAATAAAAACATTCTCACTGAGAAAGTTGGTGGGATATAGGTTTTGCAGGCAAATAGTATACTGGTGTAAAAAGCAAGGAAACAAGTTTAATCAGAAGGGAAAATGTAATAGTCCTATATTTAGCACACTTCGACTAAGGCATATGCTGTTTCTGTGCTAAATTATTGTCTGTTAATACGAAAGTATCATGTTTTTGTGGCTTAAAAAGTGCGAAAGTTGCAAAGCGGCTGCTTTAGGGGAGCTTTGCATACCCCCTTGCTGGGATGATAGAGGCCCAGCATTTTCGCTTCTGTGGTCAAAACGTCTCGAGACTACATGACATATATCGGTGGTTGTGTTAGCAAATCAGGTATAGCTTACTGCACTGACACGACTCGGATAGGTCCTACGTCGCTCTTTATACGAAGTACTAGCAGTATACATCATGTAATCAAATGTATACGGTCTGGGCACTACACGTAGTGGAAATTAACTTTGGCGGTTATGTATTTTTAATAACGTGCATGTGCGTACTATAATCATTCTTGTTATTCGATCGTTGTAGGTTTGACCAGAGATCATATATAGATCTATATATGATCTCTGGTTTGACGCTCTTTGTAACTTAGTGCATGAAGTTGTTTTTTTTTTTTTCAAAATGCCTTCACGTCAGGAAAAGAAGAAAGCCAAACGACGAGCATAGTACCTCAAAACTAGAGACGACGTATTAGATTCAGCCCGAGCGAAACTACAAAGCAGAGCCTGAAAAGAAGCGGGCCTCTCAACGTCTCAACGTGAAAACTATCAAGCAGAGCCTGAAAAGAAACGGATCTCTCGACGCGCAAGGTATCGAGATGCGATTAGTAGGGGGGGAGAGGTGCTGTCTGCTTCTGGCCCGATACAAAATGCGTTCGTGGGTTCGATCACGATGGGGCGACAATTAATAACCTCTCTTCTATTTCGGCCGCCCCTTAAAGCCCCCTCAGATCCTGAAAAGGAACGGACCTTTCGACGTGCAAGGTATCGAGCAGATCCTGAAAAAAGACAGCGATATTGCCATAGTCCTGAACGTGCATCTCGCTCGGCGAAAAGAGTTAACGTCACTCAAAGGTATGTCGTACCTTTACAACCTCCCTCTCATATCAAGATGGATTACTTAACATGCATGCTATACGGCTCATAATCAGGTACAGTATGAATAAAAATCAATGAAACAAGTAAATAAAAAACATTCTCTATGAGAAAGTTGGTGGCATTTAGGATTTGAAGGCAACGGTGGTGTAAAAAGGAAGGAAACAAGGGTCTAGTAATAAGGAAAAATGGAATAGTCCTATATTTAGCACATTTCTATATGTAGGATATAGTATGTTATTCGTGTGCTAAATATAGGATGCATGTTAAGTAATCCATCTTGATATGAGAGGGAGGTTGTAAAGGTACGACATACCTTTGAGTGACGTTAATATGAGTGACGTTATATATACAAGAGCATCTTGATGGGGACATGACATTTGAGCCCCCCCCCCCCCCCCCCCCCATCATTCCAACTCTTTCATGACCACTATCAGCTGAAATAGAGGAGTCTTTAAAACCCTCCCAATTTGATTACAGTGAATGTATATGGGACATGTATAGTGGAGCCTCACGGGGGCCTCTGATAAAAAGAAATAGTGACATTTGCCCCCACGACCCCCGTGCTTCCTACCCCACTGACACCAGTCCAATACATGCAACACACAGTCCAGTTGCATGTGTGAAATACATCCACATCAGTGACATGGAGTCCTTTGGACATGACCATGTAGAGGAGGCCATGGGATATGAGCATACAGTGGAGGGCATGAGTCTGACAAGACATACTACCATTTTGTGCTGATACAATTATGACCACTAAAGAAATAGAAGGTAATGTTACTTGCACATGTAGGACCAAACATAAAGAGAATGAATCTGAATACAAGTAAATAAAAACATTCTCTCTGAGAAAGCTGGTGGGATATAGGTTTTTCAGGCAAATAGTATACTGGTGTAAAAAGCAAGGAAACAAGTTTCATCAGAAGGGAAAATGTAATAGTCCTATATTTAGCACACTTCGACTAAGGCATATGCTGTTTCTGTGCTAAATATAGGACTATTACATTTTCCCTTCTGATGAAACTTGTTTCCTTGCTTTTTACACCAGTATACTATTTGCCTGAAAAACCTATATCCCACCAACTTTCTCAGAGAGAATGTTTTTATTTACTTGTTTTCTTAATTTTTTTAACACCCAAATCACTGTTGCATCGCAGGTTTCCCCCCTTTCATTTAACCGATTTAATTCCATCCAGACGTATTGTGAAAAATTTCTAGGTACCTTTGCTTAATTAGAATTGGTAAGACCGTATATAGGCTTTTAGGCGTTTTTGTATCAAAGCGAGTCCTCCAGCAAATTCTAAAGCTATTGGTGCAATTTTCATTGCTTAAAAGTGTTCCTGTCCCGAGTTATGAGTTCTCAAGAAGAAGAAGAAGAAGAAGCAAAAGCAGACGACCCGCCCATTAATTTTGGAAGGGGAACGAGGACGGCAGTATTTTTCGTTCTCGACAACCACGCGGTTCTACGACGTGAAACAAAAACGAAACTACTCAGTTTTGACTTCTAGATCGATTGCCGCAACAAGTTAGACGATCCGATCGTCGGGAGCGAAGCTACGGTAGGGTCGCGTGATTTTAATTAAATTCATAGTCGGGGTCAAAACCTATATGGAAGTCTCTAGCGAGACTTCCGATAAACATAACAAAAATAGTTGAGAAAGAGATAGGCCAGTGAAAGCACTGTAACCGAAAGATATAGAAAAAAAAAAGTTCAAATCGACAAAGCATATGAGTGAATCCATGTAGCACACAACATAACAATTTACAGGGTTTACAGCAAGGGAAAAGAATAGTGTCTTATGGTGGAAAGAGTGTGAATAGTCATGACATGAAACGTGTGTATGTTCATGGGTGTGGTTCATGGGTGTGTGTGCCAGCCATGCAGATGAAATGAAAAATGGTGAGTGTTATATGTGCCAGCAGAACGCATATCCCAATAATAAGGAAGGGTTACATGTGTTCCAGCCCGCATGTGTCTTTAACTCGACCACGCCTCTCCCATAGTCAAGCTGATACACTGTGCACTATATATCATGGCTCTGACGTACTGTTATAGGTTGTGAACCTATAAATGGCCACGCAATGAGTGCCACCCAAAGAGTATGACCAAATCGACAGGGACACGATTTCTACATGATGTTATGCGCGCGTATCGGTACTGGTAATACGTACCGTACAATCCTTGTCAACATATTACAAAAATAAATTGCACATCCTCCAAGAAAGAAAGCTTCCAATGCTACACACACACAAACACTCACATCACACACACAAACACACACACACATACACAAACACACACACATACACACACATACACACACACACACACGCACACTGATATTCCAATGCTACTTACAAGAAGAATTAGTGGTTCTGGTGAGGATGACTGTCAAGTTTGTTGCTACACATATGACCAAATGCAAAAGCCTATGGAACTCACAGGTCTGTAACATGTTTGGAAGCA
This sequence comes from Eunapius fragilis, assembly GCA_963681505.1. Taxonomy (NCBI): domain Eukaryota; kingdom Metazoa; phylum Porifera; class Demospongiae; order Spongillida; family Spongillidae; genus Eunapius; species Eunapius fragilis. The sequence goes on from OY811971.1 coordinate 10,734,445, forward strand.
GCACTGCACCAGATCCAAAAACAGACATAAAATATGACACCAGGTGCTGTGATCCTCTTAGGGTTTGTGACGGTATGTCTCATTAATTGCAGAGTCCTAGACACAAAGGCATTAGCCTATCTATTTGCCACCATCTCATGTAAATCAACATTCCATGGGTGACTTCCATGGGTGGCTTTGCATCTGGGCATAGCAAACTGACAGTCATACCCACCAGAACCACTAATTCTAAGTAGCACTGTTTGTGTGTGTGTACGTGTAGTGAGTGTGTGTGTGTATATGTGTGTGTGTGTGTGCGTGTGCGTGTGTATGTACATGTATAGCATTATACATGGGCCCCTTCTAGGAATCTGTGCTATTTATCATTTGTGATATTACTTGTAGATCTACCACTCTGTAAGAGGGACTTTACTGGACCTACTTTTGTATATAAGCCCGGCAGGAACATTATTCCTGCTTTTACCAAAAGATAAAGATCAGGGCCCTGGTACAACAAAGGATGGTAATAAATAGTAAGACCTAAGTCTTTTTAAACCTCTCAATGCTACACACACAAAGCTTCAGCGTATATAGTGATTGGATGGGATACATGTAGTTGTGAGTGTTGTGTATATATGAGTGTGTGAGTGTGTAAATGGATGCACGTAATGGAATATGGGACATGAGGCATGGTACGTCATGATGTGGCAGGTACTGTGAGACAGGAACAAATCGTCCAGTACATACAACACATTTATCCATTACATACAACCAATGGGGGTAAGAGTTGGGAGAGGGCCTTCCTCTGAAAAAATTGTTTGGGCCTTTGCCCCCATAGCCTCCATGCTCCCATATACCACTATGCATAAAACACACAATCCAGTTACATGTGAAAAACACATCAGTCAGAATACAAATAGTAGAGACAGAGGGTTGTATAGTAGGCCAGTGAAAGCACTGTAACCGAAAGACATAGAAAAAAAGTTCAAATAGACAAAGCTTATGAGTGAATCCATGTAGCACATAACAATTTACAGGGTGTACAGCAAGGGGATAAGAAGTGGAAAGAGTGTGTATAAGTGTGACATTAGACGTGTGTATGTGTTGGTTCATGGGTGTGTGTGTGTGTGCCAGCCATGCAGATGAAATGAAAAACGGTGGGCGTTTAAAATATATGTGCCAGATCCCGACAATTAGGAAGGGTTACATGTGTTCCAGCCTAGCTACGCTGCATGTGTCTTTAACTCGACCACGCCTCTCCCATAGCCTAGCTGATACACCGTGCACTATATATCATGGCTCTGACGTATAGGTTGTGAGCCTATGAATGGCCACGCAATGAGTGGCACCCAAAGAGTATGACCGAATCGACAAGGACACATAATGTTGTGCGCGCGCATCGGTACTAGTAATACGTACCGTGTTTTTTGTATGGTGACGGTAACTGAATCCCACACATTTCGATCGCTTAACGAATCTTGTCCATTATAAAAGAGAACTACTGACGTTTGTAAGAACGGTGGTACTTCAGGTTAATACAGTGGCATGGGCACGGGAGGTTATTGTATTTCATGTACTCGGAGTAGCGGGAACCAGGTTGCAATAGGTTAATGGCACTGAATGAACGAAAAATGTGCAATTACTTTGCACAGCTGTATCTACGTAACGGATCAAGTAAAAATTAACGAACAGGGCACATCGATAGGTACAGGACCCCTCTGCATATAAACCGAATTTGAAGTTAATTGAGACGTCCTGCCGAAAGATATGGCCAGTTTGAACTGCAAGGGGTATCGGACGTTATAACACTGGCACGAAGCTAATGCAAGACTCCAAAATCTATTTTACCCTATAGAAATTGTGTAGTATGAAGTGTTGAAAATAGGAAGTCAATGGCGTGTACCGTTACGAAGTTATAGCGATTCAAACGTGAGTCATTTTTATAACTTTAAAATTATATAGCGAAGGACCATTTTCTCGGACACTGTCCCATATATGGGACAGTGTCCAGCTAAATCACCCTTATGGTACTTTTTCAAAATTTCCAGAACAAGCAAAAGAAAAGTACGCTCGAATTGAAATGTATGGCTAATTTTAAATTCAGTGCCTAAAAACTTTGTGATGGATAGTCCTATTTAGGATGCGTAAGGACCATTTGACAGAAGCTCATAGGTTACCCATGAGCTTATGTCAAATGGTCCTTACGCATCCTAAATCGGACTATCCATCACAAAGTTATTACGCACTGAATTTATAATTAGCCATGCATTTCAATGCGAGCGTTTCTTTTCTTTTGCTTGTTCTGGAAATTTTGAAAATGTACCATAAGGGTGATTTAGCTGGACACTGTCCCATATATAGCTATAGCGGGCGCTACAGAGTTGTGGCACAAAATTTATGTGATGGATAGATAAATGGTATAATTGCTGTTACATGTCGTATACAGTCCTTACATAGAAATACAAAGTGCTGGTTAAGTCATGATGCATGCATGATTTGGGGCGTAGGTCTTATTGTCCAACATTGAATGGGCCGCAAACAGCCGTGAGTGAAAATAATAATATCAACGTATCGTTGGGTTGAATATATAACGTCCGAACGATAATAACTATCAACGCCCTATTTTCAACAATTCGTACTACATGTACATGCACCGTTTCTTTATGGGCATCCATACATTTTTTTTTTGTACTAGCTCCGGATCCGTGCTAGTAAGTATTGCAACGCCTGAAGGTTTGAACCCGGCATACCTTTCCGCAGGAGTAATCAAATTGCTTTCAGTGGAATGAGTAGAGAAGATCTGTACCTATTGAATTGTTTATTTGTTATGCGGGAGATATAGCCGTGCAAAGTGCATGCATGCATGGTTTCTCGCTATTCGCTCCAATACATTTCTTGCTCGATACGCCGGCTCCCGTATTGGAGCGAATCGAGCAGCGGGAAACTATCATGATGCATGATTTAGGCAATTAATTATAAATGTACACATAACTATGCCTAAATCATTTCTAGCGATTATATTTCACATTCTATTTTCAGAGAAGTGGATGACAGAAAACCAACACATGTTTTTGACAAAGAGTCGATATTTGCCTATCCACCTGACTGGGAAAATGTAGATGGGAAATGTTTCAGTTTCGGCAAATGGCTTGTCTTTCGTAAACATGAGGAATTGGATGAGACGTGGCAACTTATCAAGACTCATGTGCGCAGCGGATACTTAGGAAAACACATTGCTAAATGTTTAACAATGGTTAGAACTGAAACCAGCGGTACCAATGGTGTAATTTGTGTATTCACTTCAAAAGATGACATTGATGAAATTGGTTTGAAGCTAATTAAACTTGTATTGGATAAGAAACTGGTATATAAAACGAACGCAGCTACCACGAGGAACCTTTACACAGTGTATGGAGTTAGAAAAACTACTTACAAAACACTTTTTTGGAATGATGGTGATCCACAATTTGACTTTGATCCACTGTATGGGAAGTGGACTATTTGCTGTAAAAGGAAAGAAAACCCTGACTTGATGTTACAAAAAGTACGAGAGGCTGTTGATGATGGAGCACAAGTGCGTGAGTACCGATCAGACGCAAAACAGTATGCATATGCTCACATTGCTGTGTTTACTACCGAAGAAGACGTTGATAAGGTGGGATACAATCTTATCAAAGTGGTGAAGCGTGACATCACGTTTAAGACTACAAATCCCTGCGGGGGCCCGCACGAGAAAATTCACCTTCGCTGGAATAAAGGGAACCTATATGCGGAACGCTTTACAGAGGAGTTATAAGTGTATAGTGACACTGTAAAAATACTGTTGCTATTGGTGCGTTTACTTGTATATGAGTAAATTTTATGAATTATATAAGACTGAGATTTGCATGGGATTTTAGGGCCAAGTTTGCCAATGGAAATTTTTTTTAGCAAATATGCATGGACGGTATGATAGATGAGCTACGGATTTGTTTTTTATATCACAGACCTACCTTTAGGACAAAATCGTGCATGCCGTACATGCGTGCATGTCTGAAAATGGATGATCTAAAAGTATACGTCTAAAAATTGTACTGCATGGTATAATTTTCTAGAAACCCCGGATCCAGGATTGCGTTATTGCATGCGAGGGACAATGGGGGGTGGGGGTGGGAGGTGGGCAACATCCCGTCGCAACAGGCCTCCACGAGCCAGACCATAATCCACCCCGCGCTTTAATATATCTTATTTTTTTATTTTATATCTTTACATATAACACTAAAATGACCATTGTCTTCTTTTTTTTTTTGAAGTATAAAGTTATCTCGTTATTTTCTTTTGTATACTAATACATCGCTAACTTCGACCTTTATTTTGGCGCCCTTACTTGCATTTTGGCGCACCTGGCCAGTTTTCCACACTGCCACGTACTGGTGCATGCGGGACAGAACAGCGCTAGGTGCATGAGCTCACATGCATGACTGCATGCCGCCCGCGGGTATAAAAGATTAATGTATTCGGAAAACAAGAAGTCAGTACCTTCGATAGAACAGCGCTCGGTGGTTCTATAGATATATGAACTGGCATTGTTTTTCACAGGGAAAACAAACACCGCGGGATGGAATCAAAAATTGACACTATAGGTGATTGAGTGCACATGTGGTGATATTTATCTATGTGATGAAATCCAAGCGGTCTTGTTTTCTATGGCAAACGGCAGAGGTCAATGATCGTGATATAGTATATAGTTTGCATGGCAATCAAGTGCATATGTTCCGGACTTTATTTTGTCATTGTGACTGTTATATGGACAGCGAAAAGGGACCTATAGTGCATATTTTTTCAAGTTATCAAATTATTTCAATTTCAAAGAGACACCTAGGTCCTCTACAACTTCTTTCTTACGCACTGGAAAATAGCCTCTCCATCATGGAGTTACAGGATCTTTTATTTAATTACGCGTGCATTTTATTGCATGCATGCGTGGACTTCAATTGATGTTCCTTCCTGGGAATTAAATATGCGCTAGGTCCCTTTTCGCTGCCTCGACCCCAACGATGTCCGACCAGAGAAAATCTCTGGTTCGACTAGTTCTAGTCTCGCAAGCCAGACGTACTTAGTCGTCGTACGACGCGAGTGGTCTGGGGACGAGTGAAACGTTCTGAGATGTACGTCTAGTCACTTTGGGTAAACACTGGCCAGTGCCGGCGCCGCGGTATAAAGAGTTATCCGGTTGTACAGTATAGTGACCCAAACCAGCCCAGCTAGGGAGTATGGGGGAGCGCTGTAAGCTCCCCCATCTGGGTCTGGAGCTTCCGCCCCAGAAGCTATAGGTTTTTGCGTTGTATAACCCTGCAAGACTTACGCCAATATAACTGCATGAAACGGAGGCAGAAATATCATGTCTTAGCGCGCGCGAAGTTTTGCGTGTTATTTAATTTATCCAATAAATGAAACAAATTTCCGCTCACGGCTGTTTGCGGCCCATTCAATGTTGGACAATAAGACCTACACCCCGAAATATTGAAATGATGACATAATGCATCGATCATGACCTCACTTTGTATTTTCGAGCTATATACTTGTTGCACCGACATGTAACAGCCATTTTAGTATAGACATACCATTTATCTATCTATCGAATAAATTTTGTGCCACAACTCTGTAGTGCCCGCTAGCTATTGTGCTCGCAAGCCGAGTACCTCAGTTGGATATCCTCCACAATAAGTGAACAGTGGACCACTGCCAATTTTTCTAGGAAAAAGCTAAGCGTGATTAGGTAGCGGAAGGTTAAGACTACATCGATAGCGTATATAGACTAAGTGCGGCTGGCTGAAATGATGGCGCTACAGATCGTCAAATATCGCTGATTTCACAAGGGTTTTAATGCCGTGTCAAGCACAACAATCACTGATCACTTATTAATAGATTTTAATTCTCAGGTAGTTAGTCCCTAAGTCATGCACAAGGTTCACTCTGCATGGAGACCTTCATTACAGTATTGTCATGCTGACTGATGTGGTTGCTAAGGCTGGTGGATATTCCCTAACAGACATGCATGTAACGAATAGTCAAGCTATTATTTGACTATAGGTTTGTGCCATTGTCAATATTGCAAAAAATCTACGGTCTCAGATGCCATATACATATCAGAACATCCAGCTATAGCTGATTTTTGACTTCAAGCCCTGATGTCCCAGGAACATTCACTCTGCTTCTGGCAATGTTTAATACCAAGTAGGTATCTAGGGGGTAATAGTGCTGTGTCATAACAACTTGATAGGGATATATAACACAATTGCAAATACATTTGCTTGATGCAGCTCCTAAGGCTGCCTACCTCTCTATAAACATAAGTAAAGAGAGGGCACAAAAAATACTTTAGAATTGACATGAAACTTTGTCACCTGCACGATGTATGTGAGTGCATCGTGCAGGTAGGTAATCGTTAGCAAATTAATAGTGTATTAATCGCCAAAATCGGTTTAATGTTTCTAATAACCGATTTGCAAGTTGCTATAAACTAGGGTGTGTAACCTTTTTTATAAATCAAAATCGATTATTTCGACTATATATGAAAAAAAGTCCAATCGATATTTCAGGTTTACAGCAACTTGCAAATCGGTTAGTAGAAACTACAAATCGATTTTGGCGATTAATGCACTATTCATTTGCCAACGTTTTTCCAGGTTTGTCCTTTTTTAATAATGGCACGATAAATCACAGTTACTCAAGTCTAATACTAGTTAGCATAGCCAGTTTTATTTCTCATCAGTTACTTATGCCAACTTTAAATCATTAAAACAACAAAGATAGTATCCACAGGGACTAGGAACGATATGCATGCCAATATTACGCCAAACCATGATTCGGCGGATTGTGACCCGCAAGCATTTTTTTTTCACCGAAAAACACGTGGCTATTTGTTTCCCCGCTACCATAGTACTCAGTACTAAGAATGGGACAATAAAGATTTTAGTTTACTGAGATAAAAATGAAAATGAATAGTTTATCCACCCCGCAGCTTGCGCTCTTTTCTTGTACAAAATGCCTTCATGTAAACACGTACATGTATCATACCTATCCGCCACAATATGAATTGGCAGTTATAATCCATTATTTGCCCTTAATATACAATTCAACAAGTACTGAGCAGTGCCAGCTAGACACCTCATGGTGGAACACTGCTCCACGCATATGATAAAGCCGCGAATCGAAACATGTACGATATTTACAACGTCATGGCCGAATGTCTGAAAACAAGCCAGTGTACCGTGCAAAAGAGTACGTAGCGCGTTAGATTAATGCACATGTACAATACGTGCGAACATACATATTTAAATAGCCGTGCCCAGGGCCCCATGGTTACCTTCAGCCGGGTCCCCAGACGTGCTACTATACATCACAATGTTTCTTTTTTAACCCGTTACTATGTTTTTGTTCAGGCGGGAAAAGCGAAGGGCATATTTAAAAGGGTAATCGATTTGCTACCGATTTTTTCATATGAAGGAAACGAATATCGACTAATCGCGACTAAGAAAAACAGAATCGGTTATTTCGACTAAAGGAAATTCTGCAATCGGTAACCTGCTATTCTGCTAAGTGCATAGTCGACCGAATAGGTAATCGCGAATAACCGATTAACCTTAAAAACCTGAAAATCGGTTACACACCCTACTATAAACCTGAAAAATCGATAGGACTTTTTTTTCATAGCCGAAATAATCGATTTTGATTTATATACAAGGTTACACACCCTACCAACAAGGTGGTCTCTTCGTGCTGAATCACTATTTAGTATTCTTGCCATGCAACTACGACCACATTCTGCTGCTGTGGGAGACAGGGGGCATGAAACATCTAACACAGAGATGAAGGCAAGCTAGGATTCTGTGGGTGCGGAGTCAAATGCAGTCTGTGAAGGATTCTCGGTAGTGCTGCCACCAGTCAGCATTCCCACGCGCTTGCGACAACGATTTGCTAGCGCGATCCCCGCTCGCATAAAATGACTCCAATCCTAATCAGTGGCGGATCCAGGGGGGGGGTCCAGGGTGTCTGGACCCCCCCCTCGAACTTGAATATGAATATAATTAGCACATGACGTGTCGCACGTGAGATATACATTTCTACGGAGTGCACTTCGTGAAGTTGCTAAATAGCTTATCTTTTTGTTTATTCATTGGTTAGTACTATATTTTAGTTCTGTAAATTGCGAGATACGTAGTAGGCTGGTATTTATACGTAAGATAAATGTATTCCAAAATGCTAACCCACGATCGTAATATAGAGCGATTCTTTCCGCAGTTTTTTTGATTCGTGCTCTATTATTAGTACCCATCAAGGTTGAATGCACCTTGCTGCAAGACCATTGCAAATTTAAAATTTAAATTATAAATTTTAACAAAGAAACTAAGCCGGCGCATGTAACGTACAATGCAAATCTGCGACGAAACACACTAGCCGTTTAAATCCGCAAAACCACAATAGCCTGGAAACCTGCAGAACGTATCGGAGTGGCACGCATTTATTGGTTATGATTGTTTCCGTTTCTAATCCCCCTAAATGTACAATCTGTGGAATGTGTGCAAAACAATTTTTCGGTAAATTTTAATTGGCTCAAATAGCAAAGGAAACCGCATGCATGTAACAACACAGCCATTTAAATCCATAAGACTAAAATAGCCTGGAAACCCGGCAGACTGTAACGGAGTGTCACTCATTTATTGGTGTTGATTGCCTTAGTTTCCAATCACCGGCCCCCTTACATGTACAATCTAGCTGTGGAAAAATTGGAATGGGCACCACAAAATTTTTCGCGCGCTTCGCGCGCGCCCCTCCTCCTCATCAATTATTCATGTCAGACCCCCCCCCTCGCCAAAATCCTGCATCCGCCCCTGCTAATCACTCAAAGACTTCAACAGAACCACTAGAACTAGGAACAACTCTCTTCAAGAACAACATTGTGCTCATTTTTATACCACACACCCAATGCACCCTAACCCTAACAATAACGGTTCAGTCTTGTGATGTGCCCTCTCCACTGGGTAACCCTCCTAAATACGCTGTATACCTGCTGACGCTTGCACTGGATGACCTTACTGAAGACGGGGCACTCGCACCGTCACACAGTCCTTCAACTTTCTTTTCTGCATTGTCTTGTCTGAGAAGATTTTGCGGCATACTGACAAGCTTAGTAAGACACTACAGCAGCCAAACCTATCCAGCATTGAAGGGCATATGCGTGATATTAAAAACCCTTGAAGTTTTGGCAGAAGATTGAAAACATGAGTCGAGGTGCAGTTTGATGTTGTTGAGCCATTGCTACCAAGGAAGCGAAAGGTACCACAGCGATTTGAAACTGGCATTGCTCCGGCTGCGTTTGCTACATCTCCTAAGGATGAATACCGTCGCGTGTTTTTCGAACGTTTTGACCTTGCAGTGATGAGCATACGCAGCAGATTTGACCAAAAAGGCTTCAAAGCCTTCTCCAACGTGCATGGAACAACTTTTGTTTAAGGCATGCAAAGGCCATGCAGAATTATGAAGAGGAGCCAAAATAGAGCTTGCGGCTGAACTCTCTTAACCCTACGTACACTTTATGGTACAGAAGTAGCTGCAGATGAGAAACCATCATTCAGTTCCATCAAGACAGCACTTTTAGCACTAAGCACAATGCAGCAAAAGCTGCTTGGCGCTGTTGTGAGGCTGTTTCAGCTATTAGTCACCCTACCAGCAACTAATGCTACATCGGAGCGATCATTCAGTGCATTGCGTAGGATCAAATCATATCTGAGGAGTACAATGTCACAGGTCAGGTTAAACCACCTTAATTATGATACTATATTATCATCAAGAAATGACGCGGACAGACTAGATTGCCAATGAATGCATAATGAAGAACGAGTCAAGAAGAATCATGCATGTTTGCTACCTTTCCCCTATGATCTTTCTTTATCTACATGTACAGCCGGCTATAGTTAACTCACGCAACTAATACATGCATGCACTGACTTTGTTTATGCATGCACTCGCTGTTTGATGTTCTTTGCAAAATTTAAATAAAAATGCATGCAATGTCTATATAAGAATTATAACGCGTCTAAAAAACTATCTCAAAAGTCATCGATATCGCGCGCCGTGCGCGACATATTCCTGTCTTGGGCGGAGCGCACGGCTGTTTGCGGCTGGACATTTAGTTTGATAATTAGAGCGTTACGGTATATGGTGTAGAAATCATGGCGGTTAGCCTCATTATCGCACCATATGTTCAACGATGTGCATGCCATGCAAGTTGCTTACATCTGGTGTTATTATAAACACATGCAATAGTACCAGTACTCATCTGGCTTCAAGACACACACCTGAAACGATAAATAACGCTTTCAAATTAATACACGTGCCACGTTTTCATAGGCATATGCATGACGATCGAATAGGTATGAAAGATGCGCGAATTGCACGTAGCTGCCAATTTTCCCACATATAAGTTTGACATACAGGCAATGTGAAAGCTTCAAGTAGTTAGTTTATGTCGTCCACTAAGCGCGGCCGCCTGTTTTCGGCCTGAAAGGGCTGCCTGTTTTCTATGAATAATCATGACTCGTACCATTGCCAACACGTTCAGCTGCATTGCAGAGTGTGAAAAACGCATGTCTTATAAGAGAGCAAGCAAAAAGGACACCATATTCAGGCCTTGCATTGTGTGGCATTTCACTCTGAGGATGCAGCAATATATCCCCAAAGCCTAGCTAATAGTGTAGCTCCTGCAAGCAATGCCTTCAAATGCTAGTATCAAATGGCATTAATAGCTAAAACGTAAGAGTAAGATGTTAATGCATATTGACCAGTAAATATGATGCTATGCTTAACACGGGTTTTGTAACACTTCATGCCCTCAATTGAAGCATGCTAGTGGAAAGAAGTATTTCACCAGGCCAGCTAATTAATTAAGGGTGTGCTATTAAGCCTTAAAAGTACAATAGCAATATTTCACACCCCCACCATTTAATGCTCTTGTCAAGGTTTTTCCAGGTTTGTCCTTTTTTTATTTAATAATGACACGATAAATCACAGTTTCTCAAGTCTAATACAAGTATATGCATAGCCAGTTTTATTGCTTATCAGTTGCTTACGCCAACTTTAAGACAACATAGATAGTACCCATAGGCAACAGGGACTGGGAACGATGTGCATGCCAATGTTACGCGGCGGCGCCAAACCCATGATTCAATGGCCAAGAATTTTTTTCACCGAAAACACGTGGCTATTTGTTCGCCCGCTACCAACGCACTCAGTACTAAGTACCAGCATCATGAAGCCTCATGGTGGAACACCGCTTCACGCATATGACAAAGCCGCCAATCGAGACATGTACGATAATCAGAACGCCATGGCCGAACGTCGGCTGGAAAAGAACCAGTGTATCAAAGTATTTCGACACCTGTCACCTGTGCAAAAGAGTACGCAGCGCGTTTCATAAATGCACATGTACAATACTGCAGAGGAAGTGCGAACGTATTTAAATTGCCGTGCCCACTGCGCGTATTTTGAGGGAGGGCACTGATGGCTACCTTCAGCCGGGTCCCCAGACGTGTGACTAAGTGCTGATTACATCACAATGATTCTTTTTACCCATTAATTAACCCGTTAGTATGCCTTTCATAGGAGGGAAAAGCGAAGGGCCTATAAAAAGGGGTAATCGATTTGCTACCGATTTCTGCATAAGAAGGAAACGAATATCGACTCATCGCGACTAAGAAAAACAGAATCGGTTATTTCGACTAAAGGAAATTCTGAAATCGGTAACCTGCTATTCTACTAAGCGCATAGTCGACCGAATAGGTAATCGCGAATAACCGATTAACCTACAAAACCTGAAAATCGGTTACACACCCTACTTGTTGGGCACAGGGTTCTAACACCTGGAGCATCACTACCCATCTCTTCTTTAAGTTGAGATAACATGGCCTCTCGTTTTGGTGAATTTTAATCAGCTTCAGTATTTCGTAACAGCTAGGTGTCCAGACAGTCCTTCATCTTTCTATGTACCTTTTTTATTGTATCGTTAACAGCTAGGTTGAGTGGATGGCCGTAGCAATGTGTGAACACAGCTCGAGGCTCCAATTCCTGGATCTTTACAGCTACACCAGCTCTTGCTCCAGCCATGGTGCTACATCCATCATAGCACTGATCACGAAGCTTTGTGAAAGGTATCTGGAACCGCAAAGTGGGATCTTTTATGGCATCCACAATGCTCTGAGCATCTATCACTGACACGTAGTATAGCCCTACAAACTCTTCTGAAACAGTGAAGTCATCACTAACCCATCTCAGAACTAAGGTCAGCCCTGCTGGCCAAAGTAACCAGACGTACTTCCATGCAGGTATGCTTTCTTCGTCCCCAGTTCTACATATATCGTACGACTAAAGTACGTCTGGCTTGCGAGACTAGACCAGTTCTAGCTAGAGCTGGTTTTTCCATTTTGTTCAGTCCAATTATACAAGAAGTTATTAACGGCTCGACATTGGTGCTAAATGAGGACGCGCTATAGAGCTCTTTCATGGTCACATGTGAATAAATTGCTTTATTGTCCGCCATATTGGTGCTCGGAAATATGGTTTTGGTACTTTTGATACGTATAACTCGCGGCACAAGTAAAAATCATACAAATGTTAGTTATGTGTTAGACCACAAATATATATATTTTTAACGCGGTTTACGACAGATGCGGCAGAGATAATATATAGAGGGATTGGCAACGAGTTCACTTAACGCTAATTAACGCGTGCCATTCACACGTGAATCCATAGAAATTTCCTGTAGCCTTGTACAGGCACTTTGAGTATGAAAAGCTAGACATAAGTCCACTGATCTGACAACCAGTTTTGCTTTATTCCTCAATCAACTATAATCCTATAGGAATGGATTGGCATTGACCTTTGGGTGATATGGTTTACTAGCTTAATCCTTGCTAACTTACAAGTTACAAAAGTCATATTTATATCCTGTAGGCTTCACAACCATGCAGCACTAATTGCATTGATACAGAGCCACCATAACTTGGTGCACTGTGAACCTTACTAACATGTAGTGGCCTGTTCCAGTAAAAGAAGTGGGGTTTGGGCATGTGGAGGTGTTGGGGGGGGGGGGGGTTGCTAATTTGGCGGTATTTATAGTTACAGTAAAGAGTGGGAGGAGGGAAGATGAGAGTCACAGGACTGTTTTTCCTTTTGTGCAGTTATGCATTATCCAAATTCCACTCGATCCAGACCCCCCTTCACAGTGCACCAGCTCCTGAACCCATTCCATTACATCACAACTGCTCCTGTTGAATCCCTTTGTCCCACCCCCCCCCCCCACACACACACACACTCTTCCAAGCAACAATAAATCCCATCCCCTCACCACAGATGACAAATGGGATTGTGTAGGGGGTATTTTAAGGTTACATTCGAGATGGGTGTGAGGAGTAGAGTAGGATCGTTTGAAACCAATTGGACTTTTAAGCAGTAGTGGTTGCATGCTAAACTTTTATACACATTCAAGAAGGGAACAACACACAAGACGGTAATAAAAGCTGGATAGAGCAGGCTAGTGGTAGTACTCAACGATCAAGAAACAGACTATTCTCGCGAGGCTGTGGGCGCTCGCCGTTCTTTTGCGAATAAATTCACCTTCCCTTCGAAAAAATGCAGGTTGTCAACCAAACGCGTGGTGCACATCACTATACTTGGACGCTAAAATGTAAGGAATGTGCTACAAGCCAGTATAGGTTTTATAGTACTAACTTGCTTAGCAATGACTACACTGTCCCACAAGATTTGCATACACGATATGTTATACGGGTGGTTCTGAGCGCGTTATTGGCAAAACAAGAATGGCACGCTAAAATACAACCATTTTTAAGTTGGGGTAACGGATTTCAGAAAGAACAACCCGTCGATTCACTAGATACTGTCCCACAAAAAAGAGCGCACCCAACATTGGAAATTTTCGCTTAACTTGGACAAAAATAAAATGACGCGGAGAACTCTCGATCCTGAAAAACTTGTTAAAATACACATACACAATAACCTGCTTGCGTACTACAGTGAAACGTGCCTATCCATCTTTGTTCCAAAACGCCAGCGAATTTTCGTACCCCTTTCACACTTCGATGTACGTGTGATTCACAGCAGGTCGGATGGCACACATAAAATTGCAAATATCTATGGCTCACGTGACGCGTTGCCAATCCCTCTATATATTATCTCTGGATGCGGGGAAATATATAATATTCTCTTATAGATTTTTTTCTATGGAAAAGATGATTAATAATACTCCAATCATTATAGATGAAATTGGAAAAGTAAAGAATCAGCAGGCATATACAATTGTCGTATTGTAACTTTTAAAAGCCAGCTCATTTAAGTTTTAACGATGTGCCTCAGCATTCAAGGTACAGTTCCGATTTACACTATAGCCTATAATTAATAATGGATGCAAAAGCGAATGTTATACAAACAATTTTATACACCGAAAATCAACACAGTGGTATAAGTAGTGCGATCGACCAGGAATTACATAGAAAAACAAAGGGCACGTGGCGCAGCATGTTAGCGGAATTGTCCGACAATACGAGCCTGTATAAAACTCCATAGGGCAGTCGCAAATACGTACTGAGTTTTAAGGTGATAGGGTACCCTCCTGGAATTTGAAAAAAAATCATACTAGCTTGTAGCCTGAGAGCATCTTAGAGGACCGTATCATTTTGACAGTTATTAGATGAGCAGTAAAAATGGTACAAATATTCTAAGAACAAAACTTTATAATTGGTTTGTTGAAAACTGTAGTGCTTAAAAATCACCAAATTTGGAGGATAAATATGAAATAATATCTTCTTTCGTTTGGTGCATTCGTTTCAAAACGGAGCAGTAGGTTTGTGCCAAAGCTTATACTAACCATCGTTTCAGGGTCAACTAATTAGGCTACTCATGGATTACTCATGCTGGGCATTCCAGAACAGCTACTTTATCGTGATTACACGTTCTTCATTACTTAATTGTCCTTTTGGTGCATCGATAACGTTACTACCCTTTTCCACAAATGTACAGCAATTTTTTACAAAGTTACGCATCCCTGGACGCCATATTTGTACCTTGAAATTGAAATGTTAATAATAGATAGATTTTCGGTTTTCGGCTATTTAGAAAAAAGTAACTTATTTGAAAACAAGGACAAGATATTTTCCTACACGTACGCTCTTCTTGGTGCTTAGCTCCTATCGTAATAATATGCTCAGCACTTGATCATAAGGTCTGTTGTCCTGAATGTGCAGGAAAAAGAGTTTTTACCGTTCGTATTTCAAGGTGCTCGTAAAACAAGCGGTGCTAGTGTTTCTGCGCGTTATTGAAATGCTATCAAGGTGGCATATCTTAAACAATAAGGTGGATTCTCTCCGAATTATATACGGTACTTGAACAGAACTACCAATTGTTGATGACGTATTTTAATAATTCAGACCCCAAAATACATGGCGGACTCAAACTGCGCATGCGTGCGCGAATTACAAGATGGCGGATGCCAAAGTTTAAGGCATTGCGCTCGGTTAAATACGTTACTTATCCAAATGATATCAAGGTGGCATATCTTAAACAATAAGGTGGATCTTGCCAACTTTTTTTCCAAAAAAACCACGTTATGGGTACTACTACCTTAAATATGAAAAGCTGCAAGAATGATCATTCAAACGACTCTAGGAGGGAATTATTCCTCAAAATAATCAAGATTTCCGCGCGTCTGTCGTATAGTAAACCGCGTGTTATAAAACGACACTCTGAAGTATAATCCAAAACTACCCATACTTCTCCGAGCACCAATAGAGGATATGCAACGTTTAAATATTCATAGAGGTCAAAAGGTCGACGGTGAGTGGCTGATAGAAATAGTATAGGAGATTGTTGCGTTAAAAAGGCTTTCGTGATGTCGCGTCGTGGGGTGTTCAAATAGAAAAGGAAGGTGTCCAATACGCGCGTTTAGTTCTTCACTTTTTTTTTCTTTTTCCATCTACGTCAACTGGACACTATCCTTTTCTATTTGAACACCCCCAAACGCTGCATTGACCACGCGACATCACGAAAGCCTTTCTAACCCAACAATCTCCTGTACTATTTCTATCAGCCACTCACCGTCGACCTTTTGACCTCTATATGAATATTTCATATCCTCTATTAGAACTATATATTACTTAGTGACGCGATGAAAGGGCTCTATTGATAAACGTACATGACATGTAATGTAGAGCTCGCCGGTGCCCCATATTATAATATAAATTATTTAAGACCAATTAAGTGGGAAGTGGAAGCTAAGGAACTAATCTCAGCCCATGAGAAGACAGTTCAGCTTGCTTAAGAATAACTAGTAAGTTAGCTCGACGTCGACATACAAATTCATGAACGTAGAAAGCCGTTATATTTAATTCGATGGAGAATGCATATACGGTACAGGGTGTAGTTTAATTAATTATTTGTTTTGTGGGGCATTGGATAGAATAGTATGGCGTTCTTCGACGATCCCAAGATGCTGGCCGCCCACATGAGGCATTCATTTATTACTAGTGACACTTCAGGTTAGTAACGCAGAAAGTGGGTCACAAGAAAGTTTCTGTGGAACGCTTCCTTATGTAAATACTTGTAGCCTGTAGGTTTGATCATCGGTTTGTTCGAGGCGTGCTTGCTACGTTGTACCGCATCACACACCCATGCTTATTGTGTACTCCTGTCGCCGGCAGGGATGTCCGAACTGGTTATGGTGAACGAAGACATCGACAAGGAGATTAAAAGCGACCACAGCTTCCAGAAGAGATCTATCAGACATGTCCAACTATAGTAAGTACGTGCACCAGCTGTCGTGCCTCGCGCGCGCGCACACACACACACACACACACACACACACACACACACACAGATCACAAGTATTACATGTGCATGTATAACTTACTACATGTAGCACTCATCAATATACATGTAGAGGTCCTTCGGCCCCTCCCTCCGCCCCCCGGCCCCTCCCTCTGCCCCCCACCAATTAGGAAATAAAATGGTACGAGTACATGATGAAGATACTTGAAGCGATCGCGGCTACGAAGATATGGACGGTTAAACACGAGACATTTTTACCTGCTTGGGGTCGAGGGGGTAATATGGTATGCTAGCTAGCCTGTGGTATGTGTACTGCTAGTCAGTGGTATAGGTACTGCTAGCCTGTGGTATAGGTACTGCTAGCCTGTGGTGGGTACTGCTAGCCTGTGGTATAGGTACTGCTGGCCAGTGGTATGGGTACTGCTAGCCTGTGGTATAGGTACTGCTAGCCTGTGGTATAGGTACTGCTAGCCTGTGGTATACCTGTAGGTACTGCTGGCCAGTGGTATAGGTACTGCTAGCCTGTGGTATAGGTACTGCTAGCCTGTGGTATATGTACTGCTAGCCTGTGGTATAGGTACTGCTAACCTGTGGTGGGTACTGCTAGCCTGTGGTATAGGTACTGCTAGCCTGTGATATAGGTACTGCTAGCCAGTGGTATAGGTACTGCTAGCCTGTGGTATAGGTACTGCTAGCCTGTGGTATGGGTACTGCTAGCCTGTGATATAGGTACTGCTAGCCTGTGGTATAGGTACTGCTAACCTGTGGTGGGTACTGCTAGCCTGTGGTATAGGTACTGCTAGCCTGTGGTATAGGTACTGCTAGCCAGTGGTATAGGTACTGCTAGCCTGTGGTATGGGTACTGCTAGCCAGTGGTATAGGTACTGCTAGCCTGTGATATAGGTACTGCTAGCCTGTGGTATAGGTACTGCTAGCCAGTGGTATAGGTACTGCTAGCCTGTGGTATGGGTACTGCTAGCCAGTGGTATAGGTACTGCTAGCCTGTGGTATGGGTACTGCTAGCCTGTGGTATGGGTACTGCTAGCCTGTGGTATAGGTACTGCTAGCCTGTGGTATAGGTACTGCTAACCTGTGGTGGGTACTGCTAGCCTGTGGTATAGGTACTGCTAACCTGTGGTGGGTACTGCTAGCCTGTGGTATAGGTACTGCTAGCCAGTGGTATGGGTACTGCTAGCCTGTGGTGGTGATATACATGTGGTCTGCTATAGCTTATGTTTGCATAGTTGTTTGAGCACTTTGTTGACCACACCCCTCCAGCAATCCCACTGAACATTTCCCCCGGGTTGTTGGTAAGTCCTACGAAATAGAAGCAAGCCCAACACTTAGCGGGAGGCCCCCGCTGAAGAACACCTCAAACATGTTCCAGATCATGGAGGAGAGAAGGTACGTGTGAAGGAGATGGAGTTGGTATGTGGAGGGGCGTGGCTTGAAGGGGTGGGATTGTTGTCAGAGTTAGCGGGAGGAGGGGGAGGAGGGGGCAGGGTCAGCTACGATTGGAGCAAGTGGAGGATTTGGAGACGATGAAGGGGGACACGGCATAAAATGCATAATGTGTGATGTGGCCTGGGCACCTGA
Source organism: Eunapius fragilis (assembly GCA_963681505.1). NCBI lineage: Eukaryota > Metazoa > Porifera > Demospongiae > Spongillida > Spongillidae > Eunapius > Eunapius fragilis. The sequence goes on from OY811971.1 coordinate 10,752,895, forward strand.
CGTGCCTGTACAAAGTTCAATGTTGGCGGGTAGTTGGCAGGTAGTGCCTTTTGTTTTAACTGTAGTGCTGATGGGGTTTTGGGTTGGCACACACACCCTACATGTACATGTACAGTATGGGACACGAAAAAGGTTACGTTCCGTATTGTTAGCACGCCATATGTACGCTTGTATAGTTTCGAACTACGCTGGTACACACGGAGTTAACACGATCGAGCGCAGGTACGGTATCAATTATCGTGTATGAATACGTTTACGTCTGTACTATCGTGCGCATCGTATCTACGCTTACGTAGCTTCTGGAATCAAGCGCAAGAGGAAATAAACCATCACAACGTTGTTAGATTGGTTTCCGTTCGATTTGGAGACACTTACTTTCTTTTTCTGAAGACTTCAGAACGCATCGCGACAGCTAAAGCGACTCACGATGAACGCGGCGCACAAACGCAACGGTAGCGTGCAGCCAGGTAGTGCAAACGATGGAATGCGTGTACGCAATCAACACCCACCAACACACCTTACAGACGCAATTTGTACTTCGTATAACAGGCTGTAGTCAACACCGCGCAACGATCGTTTTATGTAAACGGAACGTAACCTTTTTCGTGTCTCCTACTGTATTTGCTTGTACAGCGTACGTGTGATTGCACGTGGTTTCTGTTAAATGTCTGGTTCTATACAGGAGGAAGAAAGCTGTGCAGTGCAAGTCCATAGTATGGCAGGAAGGCATCCCGATGTCATGTGAGTTTTGTCCCCAGAATAGCGCAAGCAAAACTACATGTACTGGCAGTTCAGTTAATGTACATGTAATGGGTACAATTGTAGTGTAACAGGGTGCGTGCAACGCGTATGTTGCTACATGTACTTCACAATTATTCTTCACTCCCTCCCTTCCTCCCTCCCTCCTCCCTCCCTCCCTCCCTCCCTCCCTTCCTCCCTCCCTTCCTCCATCCCTCCCTCCATCCCTCCCTCCCTCCCTCCCTCCCTCCCTCCCTCCCTCCCTCCCTCCCTCCCTCCCTCCCTCCCTCCCTCCCTCCCTCCCTCCCTCCCTCCCTCCCTCCTTCTGTCCCTCCCTCCCTCCCTCCCTCCCTCCCTCTTTTGTGCCCAGTTGAGCCATCCTTCTTCCAGAAGCGCGACGTGGTGAAGCGTGATCCTGTGAAGAGGTCCGTCCTGGCCACGTTGCTTGCAGAGTCCAGCAAGCAGGCAGGGAACCCTTTCCTGAAGTACAGCAAGTACAATGGCGATGTAAGGTTTTACCTGTGACTATAAGATGCATTTCTTCCTGACATACATGTACTAAACAAATTTGTAGTTACTGTGTTCCCATATTTAAACAAGAGCCTTTTTTTATGGGTGTGGGGCCTATAAGCGGTAACTTATTGTACATGTACGTGTTTCACTTTAAGGGGGAGGGGAGGAGGGGGGAGATAACACATACATGTACATGTACGTGTACACACATTTACGTTTTCATTCCTTGTATTGTGAGTTGTATGCATGTACACGTAGAAAAAAAAGTGTTTTTGCGTCACGTTAGAAACACATGAATGGTTTGCGTTTGTGTGTACAATAGTACCTTCATGTGGTCAGTAGCACACACAACCCACATTCACAAACTAACACATAATGTACATGTACGTACATGTACATGTACATGTGCACATCCACATATACATGTATGCATGTACATACATACTGTACATGTGCACATCCACATACATGTACACACAAACAAACTAACAATATACATGTACATGTACATGTACACGTGTCCATGTACGCACACACGCTGTATGGATGCCACTGTACTGTGCACTCCTCTTACTTGTGCCGTTAGAATCATGCCGCTGGAAGCACGGGCACCTTCTACGTCTACCTCTCCATGGTTAAGGTACATACACGTACTTGTGTGCTCACAACAATGTGTGCACCGTACATTGTGTGTGTACATGTGTGTGTGTGCACGTGTGTGTGTGCGTGCGTGCGTGTGCATGTGTATGTGTGTGTGTGCACGTGTGTGTGTACGTGCATGTGTGTGTATGTGTGCGTGCATGCGCGTGTGTGTGCATGTGCGTGTGTGCATGTGTGTATGTATGTGTGTGTGCATGTGTGTGTATGTGTAATTGAGTATCCTTTTTGGTACGGTTTATTTTGCAGTGCATGTACATGTATCTCACCTGTGACTGTATTTATTGTAGGATCTGGATCCAATACGAGTCACAATTTTACGTACGTTGGTGCCGTGGCATATATTGGTCATGTTGCACATGGACGTGATGTTTCGAATGCACATTAGTGTACCGCACGTGTACACATGTAGATGTACATGTTCATTTAAGCATGCATTGGTGGGTTTTTGGTAACGTACATGTACATGTATGTAAGTCAATGCATGGAAGAAAGGATCATACCATTACGGGCATATTTTAGCAAGCGCACGATTCGTTTTTCTGAACGTTTTTCAAATGATTTAGTTGTTGGATGTTAGTTTAATCTCTCTGGGGGTGCTAAAAGAAGTCAGCCAATATACTTGCACGTGTGTTCATGCGGTGCTTAGAGATGGCACATTGTTGTCATGCGATAACACAGTTCTCATGCGTGTACTATGTGGCAAAACAAATATACATGTATCATAGTACAGCAAAGTGAAGATAAAACGTGGCATGTTAAAAATTTGAATTCTACGACTCTATGGCTCTATGGTGTTGTACTATATATACATGTATTTGTAGAACAATTTTTGTGTGAGTTATTAGATGCACGTACACATGTACTGTCGCACACGATATTCAAAATCCTTTCGTAGTCAACTCTACCGTGGAGGATTTGATTGGCCTAACATTCTGGAAGTACCTGGAAGAGTGCAAAGATGAGCCAGTGGAACTTGTAAGGAGACTCACGCACAGTAATGCAGCAAGAGCACATGATGCACTGCCTATTTCTAACAATGCAATCATTTTCCATGTACACCTACATGTACATACATGTACAGTATGCACATGTTAAAAACAGTTGTGCATGTGCATGTATAGTAGTAGTAGTGTTGTTGTGTTCATTTGTGGAATTGCTACACTTATTAAGCCGCCCAAGTTTGGTGATGTCAGATGATTTGATGATAAGCCCTTGTTTCTTCACTGCTGTGCATACATGTACAGTACGTGTACTTGTGCATTGTACCCATGTGAATGTTGGCATTCCTGGCACATCCCGCATCCAACTACATGTACATGTGCAAAGTAATACAGTAGGGTTGCTTTTATTTCAGTAATCAAATCACCTGGATGCTGTGTGGGAGCATTACAGCATACATTGTATTCATTAATATTTCAAGCAATGCACTTTCTTTCATTGTTTTTGTATAGACGTCTACATGTAGCTTACATGTACATGTACATGTATGTACATGTAAGAATTTAATTCATCAACATGTACATTGTATACATGTAGGAACACTTTTAGGTACAGTACATGTACATGTACATGTAGGTTGATTTTCTTCATTCGTGGTACACAGCATACATGTACATGCACTTGTGAACCCGGTTCCTACAATATACATGTACAGTATGTACATGTTCTGTACATGTACATTTAGATGTTCGCAATGAAACTTTTTTTTATGTTGTAAATAGAAATCAGTAGGAAAATACGCAGTCATGATAGCTGAAGAAGATGGAGAAATTGAAATGGAACTTCCAGGTATGTAGAATTCTCAAATGTTTTCATGCCACTTGCATTATGTTCTACTTAATTCTGGTGTTGTAAAGAGTCACATACAATATACAAGCCCATCCACCCCTCTTTGAGAAATAAGGAGGTTTTTACATGTGTGTAAACATTCTGAAGAAATCTGCTTGCCATTTTATTTCACAATGTTGAAAACGTTCATGGTAGCATGCACAGTTACGGAGAGACATACATACATGTATGATCATTTAAACATGAACCAATGGGGGTGGTACAAGTACTGTACATGTGGTACATGTACATGCACGTGTACATTGTGTACATTGTAACTGCATGTACAATGTACCGGTAAGTTCTTCTATTTGCAATGTTTGCAGGTGCGTATATCAGTACCAGCCGTCTACATGTATATTATAGTAGTTCAGTTCGTGCCAGCAGCCCATGATTATACATTTCAGTCTTCATTAATATCGAGTTTGCAGAGAAACATGTTGGTGTTATTTGAGCATCTACAGTAGTGGTCAAAATAAACTTGACGTTTTTTGTAATGCCGTTACAGTTGCACGGTCGTTTTAAAAGACCGCACGCTAGTCGAACTGTACTGTACGCGGACGCCTGTAGTTTACACCTAATTAACAAGTTCTTTGATCGCCGTTCGCGAACACCGTTTGCTGGAACGTTGTCACCGTTCGCGAGAACGTTTCTACACGCGCATTGAGAAGCTTAACGCTTCGCTGATGTTTGCCCTCGCCCACTCTAATTGCTTCCCTTTATTAGCTTCTCGGGTCATTTGACAATAGGCGCTACCGTGGAACTGTCGGTGAAAAGATGTTTCTGGTCATTCTAGCGGTGGTTTGTGGTTGAGACGCGGTGGTTGTTATCCGACCATTATCGCAACATGAATGTTTTCTTCGCGAGCTAGAAGAAAACATTCATGTTGCGATAATGGCAGATAACAACCACTGCGTCTCTAACACAAACCACCGCCAGAAACATCTTTTCGCCGAACAGCGGCTTATCTGCAGCTTCATATATCACAGTAAACCCATTTCTGATTGCTTTGGACCGCTGTACCAATATTTTTTATGTGAGGAATGTCGAAGCGTTCGTAGTTACGTTGACACATAAACAAAACGTTTTTTTTAAACGGCACGGTGACGCAACATAGATTTCGTTGACACATAAAGTGTCAATAAGAATTTCTATGTTCTATAAAACGGCGTGGAACGGTACGCTCCTTGAACTATAGTTCTCACACCGTGCGACTGCAACGGCGTTATAAAAAACGTCAAGTTTATTTTGACCACTACTGTACATGTAAAATGTGTTTTCTCCTATTTGTGAATATAACTTTCACAATGCATACCTTAATCAAAACAGTGAAGTGAATTGCTTTCAAGTGGCTACACTTAGCGGGAAAGTACTTTGTACATGCACTCAATTTTCGCATGCGCTTAGTCTGTCTAATAACGTGTGTGTTTCTATAGTGAAGTCAAAGTACATTTACAATGTGCAGTCTTTACAGTGGATGGTAATGGGTGCGTGTGTGCCATCACATCCCTAGCCCTTGAAAAGGAAGACAAGATTGCCAAGTTCGGTTTCCAGTATCTTGGGATTGTTCCAGAGGTATGCACGTGTACGGTGCATGTAGGTCATACCAGGTGTGTACAATGCAGTGTCTCACTGCATAGAGTGCATGTACATGTACATGTACATGTACTGTACTTGTAGCCCTTATCAGCTTAACAGTTCTTTGCACATGTACTTGTACACGTGGCAAACTAAAACTACGTGCATACAGTACATGTACATGCACGTGACAAAAGACATTTACATGTACATGTGCTCTGCCCATCTACATGTATATGCAAATCTCATTTTTGAGACAAGTGTTACCAAGGATGCAACTATTTTTCTAAATAGGCTGACAAGAAGGCAGATTCGAAAGTAAAGCACATTGCGGTGAAAGTGTAAGTTGCTGCAGTTAATGTTTTCTACAATACAAATACAATGTATGTACGTGTACAGTATAGATGTACATGTACATGCATGAAGGCATGCATGCGTTCAGACAGTACATGCCCTACCTCTACATATAGTGTTTCACATACATGTATTGTACAGAGAAGGTACATGTATGTATAGCACATTATCAAATGTGGTTACATGTGTACATTGAGATATTTCACTTATTCTGTCACATGTACATGTATACATGTACATGTAGTTGGGATTAAATTCCAAACAGTGTTTACTTGTCTAAGTACATGTACGTATTGTTGTACATGTACTGTACATACATTTTCATGTTCAATTTTAGTGGTCATACATGTATAACCTAGAGTACCTGTAATTGTCCACTCATTTCATTAACTGTGGTCAGTTAACCATTTAAATGTACATGTACAGTAAAAATCTAATTAACTGATTAGCAGTTATCTGGTTATAATGTTCCACTGTATTCAGGTTGTAGAATATATTATATTACCTTATGCATGTACAGTTGTGTGTTCATATGCATGTACACAACCAATAGTTGTGCTTGTCCAGAGCCTTCCCATCAGTTTTGTCATTTCGCTTCTCTTATTTCTTACAAGTAATAAAAACATACTCATCAGAAAGTTGGTGGCATACATGTATAGGATTGGTGGAAGGGAATAGTGGTGTAAAAAGGAAGGAAACAAGGGTCTAGTAAGAAGGGAAAATGTAGTAGTCCTATATTTCACACCCAAACAACATAATGTCCTACATGTACAAATGTGCGGACAATTACATATTCCCGTATTATTTGACCCTTGTTTCCTTCCTTTTTAATGAGTACATGTATGGGCTTCTGTTCTACACATGTAATTGTACGTGTACGCGTACAGTTGCGCATCTACATGTACATGTGCATGTGCATGTGCATACATGTACATGTATATGTACATGTACATGTTCATTACAAAGGCTACATATACATGTACATGTACTGCCTAGTGCAGTTCTTTGTCTTGTGTACTGATTGCATTTTGCAGCATATTATGCATGCACATAAACTGTATTATAGGTATAACTGTATGTGATGCATGTACAATGAGCTACAGTTGGCAAGATATGCTATTCAGTTGATGCTGACACGTACTGGTAACTGTAAAGTTTCCCTTGTCTCAAGGCATTATGAGCAAGGAGGCTTCTCAACTATTCTGGTTGACACCATGGATGTGGAAATGGGCGAGATACTTTCCAAAGTGATCAGAAAGCGAAGGCTTCAGATACAAGGTACAGTACTGTACATGTACATGTACATGTACACATTGACCTGTCACAGTGGTTATAGTACTGGATTCGGTTACTTTTCATGCATGTACATGTATACTGTACATTAAGCACCCTCACTCGAGGTATGTAATGAGTGAGCCTCAGACCCTTGAGAATGGGCGGCGGGAGCGGTGATCTGGGGGGGGGGGGGGGGGCAGTGGTCCCTTGCAAACCCCCTGATACATGTATATCTACGTGTATGCCAATGTAACGGGTCTATGCACACTGGTGCCAAGCACGCCGATTAACTCGGGGAGCGATCTATGTATAAGCAACTGTTGATGCACGTACAGATACCTCCCTGCTGGTTGGCTGCATTTGCCAACTGGGATGCAGACAGGTACTGGGCCAACCACCTCTCTCTCTGGTGAAAGGTGCCTTGGACAAAATCCATGGCTCTTAGCGACATGTGCCAAACACGTGCACTGCCACAGAACAGTGCTGTGGTGCTATTTATACACACAGTCGTGGGTAGTGTTAAAAACAATGCTCGGAATCGTATAATGTATTGAATATGTACATGTAGATACATGTGCATGTACATGTGTAATTAGATGATGTACATGTAGTTGTACATACACATGTACACATGTATACCTGCGATGTGCTTATATTTATCGTGTGTAGCACGTACTGTACATGTAAGTATACACCTGCCTATACATACAACCCTGCCTATACATACATGTACATGTACCCTGCCTGCACATACATGTACCCTGCCTGTATCCTGCCTATACATACATGTACAGAGTATGTATAGGCAGGGTACATGTACATGTATGTATAAGCAGGGTTGCATGTATAGGCAGGGTACATGTACAATGTATGTATAGGCAGGGTACATGTACGTATAGGCAGGGTACATCTATGTACCGTGCCTGTACATACACTGTACATACACCCCTGTACTTGCAATAGCGGGTCCAGTGAGGCAGCTCAGCATGAGTATAATAGGATGTTTCAAAAAGGGTGTCTTATACATGTACTAGAAAGTTACTGTACATGTTTGACTGTGCATGTACATGTATTTGTATACAGGGTGTCCACGAAAGGACATAATGCTTTCAAATGAATATAATTGTCACAATCTAAAAGAATTTATGAATGTACATGTACAGACCACATTAACATGTAGTTGAATGCGAATGGCATTATTTTATTTAACAGTTCGAAAGATAATATCAAATGGCTTGTAATTAATTAATTTGACACAATAATGTACGGCAACTTTATTAATAACATGTTTTGTAAACTGCAAAATATTCTTGATGAATATTTTAATTTTCATTGGCATTTTACTAGTTCATATTCAAACAATTATTCCAACTTGAAAATGCTGAATGACCGCTACAAATTATAGTTAACTTTGTTTTAATAACTCACCGTTACATAATCTATTACCATATCAAATGGTGTTTTAGTGCTTCATTCAGAATTATAAGTGATTGTTATTAAAATCAGTTATTGCTGCAACAATAATGGCTTAATGGCAAATTACGATTCTTAAATGCTAATAACTTAACTTACATGTAGTAACTGCTGTTTCACTGCATATTCAGATCTTGTGTTACTTATTAGTAAATTTAAAATCAATTATCTCATTAAGCGTAATCTTGAATAACTTTGTTAATAGAGGGCTTTGAATGTTTTGAGTTATGAGGGTAACTGCTTAGAAGAATCGGATTGTTAGTATTTGGCTAACTACTGCAACATCCATGTATTTGTACATGTACATGTACATGTACATGTGCATGTGTATGTACATGTATGTTTTAGAAAGCAAGCAGTTAAGTGATTTCAATCCTGAGTTTAAAGGTGTTACAAGTGTGCATTCTTTCGTGGACACCCAGTATACATCTGTTTACTAAATTGTACTGGTACATGTACAGTGTGTACACGTGTAGGCTAAGCATAAGCATCACTTGCTTGGGTCACGCTATCTTCTGCAGTCCCTAGTACATGTACATGTATTTAAGCAGAGACTTATTTCACTATGGTACATGTATGTGTATGGGAGGATGCCACCCATTCACATATACATGTACATGAAAAAGTTGAATGTGCATACACATGTACAATTGTACAGCTGGGTTTGGTGCTGCTGTTGTGTCTGTAGGACTTGTGCTCATATCAATAGTGTGCCATATATTCTCTATGATGAAGGTTATGAGCTGGAGAAGAAAGATACACCAGGACAGGTGGTTGATCTCTGCGGCACCCTCAAGCAGCAGAATACGTTGGATTTCGTTCTCGTAGGTATGCATTTGCTTCACCGTAATGTTGCACACATGTACATGTACATGTACATGTATCTGCTGAATGCAACATACATGTACATTTACATGTACTGTTTACGTCATCTAGATGTAGATGTATGTGATTTGATTGGGAGCACATGTACAAGTTTCATTGTACTGTAAATGTATGCACATGTGTCCGCTGTAATATTGTGCAGCTTTATTGCACACTTGTACAGTGTAGAGTACCTTTGTGAACAACTATAAGCGCAGTAATTATTATATAAACCTTTTGATGTGTGCATATGCGTACATGTACATGTTATATGACTAGTACAGAGAGAAGGGAATACAATACATGTACTCAACACATCCATCAAAATACCATGCAGTACATGCAATAATGTGCATATACATGTACATGTATTGAGAAATAGTCTGGGGACTACTACTGTTGAAGGGCAATCTGTTAAGAGCCTCTTTCTGTGCATCACATTTGGTTTGGATATGTACAAAGAGGTCCTGGATTTAAGCGTCATTCTGGAAATGGACATGTACATGTATTTGTACATATTCCATGTACATAAACATGTATTTATACATGTACATTTATAATTTTGCTAAGTCTGCAAAACTGTATTTTATATTATTAGGTATTATTGAGCATTTGTTGTTCTATGTGTACATTTGTTGTGGCTCTTTCATGCATACTGTACGTGTACATGTACACGTGTAGGTCGTCGCATACCATCTCCAGTTGATAGCCCTGATGCATCGCCTAAAGACATTGGAGGGATATTAACTAGCGTCAGAGCAGAACTAACAAGCCACCAGTACAAGGTTAGTGGTTGCTGGTGTTGTGCACATATCATATACACATGTACATGTACATTTTGTACATGCAGTTCTTTTATGCATGTACATTGTGGGCCAAGCATATACATGTACATGTACACTGTACATACTGATTAGTGAGGACTCAAGAGGTGATCTCCTTTTACCTCCTGTTCATAAATCTTGAGCTTGATATACATGCACAGTACATGTACTGTACATGTGTATGTGTGAAAAGAAAGCTAACATACTGTACATGTACTGTACATTAAGTCTTGACATACATGTACCAATTTACGCTGAACACAGTGTAAATTATAGTTTACACTAGCGTTTGTTAATAGACCCAACCAAAACCGCTTATGTAAAAACATGTAATTGCGTTGTAATGTTGGTTATAATTTATAGATTTTCAATGTTATGCATTTGCTTATTTCTTTCTACATGTATACATGTACATGTATGTACATCTACACAACTTGCAGACGACCCCAGCTGAGTACTGCTTTTCCTGATCGCTTATAGTCCAAGGATGGTGTCTACAGTGTAGTGTACATATATAAGATATTTGAGATAACACGGGGTCCATATATATTTGATACCAAAAAGTTTGCAAGAAAAGTAGTCGCACGTCATTTTTAAATTCAAAAACAGAAGTGCATTGATTGCTAGTTCTACAATAGTAAATCTGTATTCCAATTTCCTTATCAGTGCACATACGTGTACTTGCATGTATTATTTTCTGACCACAATGTTGTACATGTATTTAAAAAGTAAGTAGCATACAGATTCTTTCCTGTAATTTATTTTTTCATTTGGCTCATAGTCATACAGTGTCATCTTGATGCACAAGGTGCGGTCAAATACAGAGGTGCACCTAGGTAAGATGAATCCTATGCATCCAGTGCAAATATACATGTACATTACATGTACATGTACTTCGCGCATCTAGGAGTGTCCAGTGATGGCATTGAAATTGACCCCATTGGACAGGCAAAACTGTTCAGAAGCGCTGCAAAACCTGTAAGGCGTGATAAGTGTGACACCCTCACTTTGTGTATTGTATAATTGTATTGCATGTATATGTACATGTATATGTACATGTACATATCATGTAGTGTTCGTATTGAGTGGTATACATGTACATGTATATGTTACGTAGTACCTACATGTACATGTAATAAGTACTGTTAAATAAGGAGCATACACAGGGGTGGATATAGTGGTCAAAATCCGACCAAAACTGTACAATGTCAGCCCAAACTTCCCTTTGTCGGACAAAAGTGCCGATCGTTTTTTAATGTAATTCACAAGTGTGGAATTGATTGTTTGTACAAACATAACCACTGAAAATCGTTTGTATAGACATAAACCACATGAAGCGGTATTAAATTCATAGTTACCTAGATTAGCAAAGTTTGCTACGTAGCGCTACAGTACTGCTATAAAGCCAACGATCGTAAAATGCATAGTTACATGTACGGGAAATGTTCCAAACCAATTAATGCACGCAAATAGGAATTATTAATCGTTTGTTCAAAATGGCCACGAAGCGGTCGAAAAGGCAGTCATCATTTGCGTGCTTTAAAAAGTGGCTATCCACATATGAGAGGGAACATCAGATGTGATGAATTGTGTTGCAGTGTATTGTTGCAGTGTATTGTGCAGAATGATTATTTTATTTACACCATACTGAGGTTTATGATAATGTATTTAAAAGGACATATTTAGCAATGTCAGACCATGTCCGACCAACTCCCAATATGGTCTGACATTATGTCAGGCCATTTCTGAAACCTTATATCCACCCCTGATACATGTAAGGTAAAACTATAATAGGATCAGCTCGTAATTTTTCATGTGTACAGCTACATGCAGAAGTGGGCTAACATTTATGCGCACTTGTATAATATTGTGGCGAGGCAAATTGGATTACGAGATTTCGATACTTCTTTTGACTGGGGGGGGGGGGGTCAAGCACCCTGCCAACCCCTGACATGAACGTGTGCAAATGAAATACAATTCGTTACCATGCCCACAACAGTATGTTAATCTCTTTGCATGATGTGCACATACATGAACATGTGTATGTACTTCAGTACATGTACATGTACATTTCATGTTCTCGTTCATGTCATCAATTACCACAAATACATATATATGTGCACATGTGCACCCTTACATGTAGTCTTAAAATATCTATCGGATTTGTACAGTCAAAAGTGTTCAACACCAATCATCAATTAATTAGAACTCTTATAGCAAAATACATGTGTCTGAAAGTTAATATTCATGGCTTCAAATTTAAATATTTACACCCAGCATATGCACACACACACATGTACAGTGTACACAGTACATGTACACATGTACAATGTACAATGTACATGTACCTTCCTGCATGTTGTTCATGAATGATTTCTGTGTTCCCTTTCAGTCCACCTATGACATGAAGAAGATATGCGCTTGTGAAGTGGTTGAAGAAAAAGGAAGCAAGTCGATATTTAGAATTATACGACAGGGCAAGGATGGGAATTATAAGAATCACGATTTTGAAGCATCCACGCCTGTTGCAAGTGAGTTTGCACCTCTGTGTTGCGTATATGCATCTTGCGTCGTGGCTATTAATGGTAGCCATGTGTACAGCATAATTTTTGCACATGCATGTACATATACTTGTATACATGTAGCTAAATTGCAAATCATACTTTTCGCATTTTCTGTCTGTTACATGTACATGTAATTCATCATGACCTAAAGAAATAAACTGTAAATGATTAATTAATGTACATTTTACATGTACAAGGACTATCAAGTTGATGTTGCAGCAATGCAATGAGGAAATTTTCTGTTTGTGTGTGGTATACATGTACATGGTTGGGTTTGTAGCATTATTATTTTCCTTATTTTCTTCATTCTCTAATATTGAAATATGCTCATTAACCTTTAATCTCCCGTCGTCCTACGCATAGGATTATCTTCCTATGCGTAGGACGCAAGTTAAGATTCATTTTTAGCAAACTCATACATGTATGATCTGAGAACAAACCAAAATCTCATTGTACTGTAGAAGTGGTTATTAATTCAGAAAATATTTTTTACTTTCTTGCAATTCTTCAAAGATTGTCAAATAGAATCAATACTGCATTGCTAAAAGATGTATTTGCGGTAAATCGCAAAGCAACTTAAAGTACTAAAAAGTAATGTTGGGAAGATCAGAGCAACATGTTAAAAGATAGGGGTTGTAAGACAGGTCTTTTGCACTAAGCATATAAAAAAGTACATTGTAGATTTGGAAATTGCTAGCTCCACAAGCTTATGAACGATAGGTATTTATCAGACGCATGTTGCGGGAATAGCAATAGCCAAGTGAATGGACATAATCTTGAAAACGTACAGTGTGTTTTCAGTGAAAATGGCAAAACCAATTAGAGTAAAACACTGCCATAGAATGTACATGTATATAGTAGCACACACATCATGCATATACTTGTCGTACTTTTTTCTGTGACAATTTTAATTCTCTACATAATGCATTTTTAAGAACCATATCTGTTTATTAGCATCGTGTAACCAAGGGTGTGATTTTTAAAATAGACTGTCAATTGGTAAATTTAGCACGATAGACAAATATTGGTCCTACGCGTAGGACTTGGACCTGGAGAATTAAGGTTTAGGAAAACTAAATACTGAGCTACAAAAAGCAAATATCTGCTTCACTTGTAGTTCTTCCAAGCAAAGTCCTGGCATTTTGGCGCATCAGTGTAATGCCCAGGCGGCAGTACATGTATGTTGAGGCTAACACCTCAGGCCAGAAACGGCTTGTCCTGGTGGTTGACTTCTTGGCAACCCCTGGGAGAGTTTCTTGTGCCTCGTTACCCCAACCACCAAATACCTACACGACAAATGGGACACATACCCAACCTCTCTCTGTACAGGGAATGTCATTTTTGGTGTGCTTGTCCTGCTCTTCCAGCTCAGCAGTATAACCTGAGGTCATGCTCGCTCCCAATAAAAAGTTTAAGTGGAGCGCCATCAGGCTGTGTCCTCACAGTTATCACTACCAGGCAGGGGGTCGTTGTACCATCGTTGAATGCCTCAGCAGAGGTACATCAGTTTGATTGGCTATGAATAGTTAGTCAGTTCTTGGGAGTGAGTAAGTGTCGCTTCCATTTCCCCTAGCAGCTGTTCAGATGTTACAGGTGTATCTGGTTGTCTACTAATAATGAAGTTATCGTCATCATCTTCAGTATAGTCTCTTCTCTTCTAGGTTCAAGTTACTGTACTGTATCTCTCTGTTCACTTATTTTGAATCACCCATCACTGCTTGGAGGTATGACTTAAGAATGTTGAAATGGACTGTACAGTGTAAGTGGTTAAGCTAAAGAATTCTTCTTTCGAATCCAGTACACCACATCACTCAGCTGCTTTTCCACTTCATAAGGCCCCTGCCATAGTTGATGAAACCTGGACAAATAATCTCTTGGGACAGCAGGACAGTAGAGCCTGACATGGTGCCCCTTCTGGTAAGGCTGTCTCTCATTCTGCCTTTCGTCATATACATGTACATGTACGTTCTTCTGGTGCTGCACTGCTTCCCATGCCCTGTCTCAAATACTTTTGGAAGCAGTTTGCATTGTCTTCTTCAGGTGTTCAATATACATGTATTCCCATCTCCCTTGAGGAACAGGAGCATCAACTATTCAGTAAAGTTGTATTAAATCTTTCTCCCATTCCATCTAATTGAGGGTGATAGGGTGCAGTTCGTTGGGGTCTTTCTTGCCTCCTGCAGCTCACACATGCCCTTCATAACACCAGTTCTACCTTGATCGAAGAGTACATGTAGCTGCTCTGGAACATGTATACCAAGACGACATAAACTCACCTACATGTAGCTACTGTCATGGCTTCCATGTTTGGCAATTGGTATGCAACAATATGCTTGTTTCCTTTTTCTGTCTCAGGCAAAGGTCCTGTAGTGTATTTGTAGTCACTCTCTGGAGATGTCTTTCATTTTGACCAAGTTCCATTGGAGCACAGCGTGCTGGGGTAGGTGCTTTCTGGAGCAGCAAGGGGAACAACTTACACACCACACTGGCTAACATCTTTCCTCTGCCCGATCCAGTCGAAATGGCAACAGGCTTTGTCAAGAGTCTTTTTACCCCCCATGAGCTATGCGAACCTTCCCCAATACTGCAGGTACATGTACAAGCTTTGATGGGAGAACAAGCTGCACTCTGTTATATGACCCCCCCCCCCCCCCCCCCCCCCCCCCCCCCTCCTTGAGCATCCTGCCAATGTTATTTTGCTTGATCAAAATGGTCACATTGTAATCTTATAGCCTTAACATATGATTGGGGAATACCTTTTGAATGGATTTATTTTCCGAGGTCTAAGAAGGCATCTATGAAACTATCATTGTCAGCACACAATGATTGTCCTCCTCACGTGCCAATCTGCACTGGGATGTAGCAAGCAAGAAATCTGCACACAAATGCTGCCTTCCAGAACGTTGTACTACATGTACATGTACTTCAAAATAACCACCTGGCTATACGTGACTGTCAGGTTCTAGAAAGCTTTGTAACCATCGCAAGGAACTTTGGCCAGTACCCCTTGCTATACATGTACATGCTTGCCCTGAAGTGTTGAATAGCCCACATGAATTCCAACATAATCTCAGTCTGATGGTGCAGTATTTTCGTTCTGCTTTATTCAGTGTGTTCTGCTGGCATAAGCAATTACATGTTCATGGTCATGGCCTTCAATGCTCTGGGAAAGCACTCCACCCAGCCCTTCACCACTGGTGGCATCCAAATCCAATACAAAAAACTGGATATGCAAGGAGAGGTGATGTTACCAAGCTCTCCTTCAGTGTGAAGAATGCTGTATTTCACTGTTGGTTTTCAGTCAGGTGGAAGAGTGGTGCTGCAATCACAAAGTTCTTTACAAATCGTCGATCGAACCCCGCCAAACCATGAAACTGTCTCACTGAAGAGGGTGGCAAGTCAGAAACACATCTACTGTAGTCTTCTCCAGACTAGAGAACCGCTGTGCAGAAACCACAACTTCAAAGTTTCATCGATGCATGATATTGGCTGTGCATCGTTTGGGACAACTGCCATTGACTTGTCGAAAATCAACACAGAAATGAGTGGAGTCATCTTTATTTAACAAGTACTGTAGTTGAAGACCAGCGACTCTGACCGCTCTCTACGACCTTCTTCTCTTGCATAGCATCAATGATACCTTTAATGGAAAGCTGTCTTTGAAGTAGGCTTAGCATCACCTGTATCATATATCCCCCTTGAGTAGTGATATGATACTCTTGTACTCACTTAACAACTTATCCTTTTCTGCGCGCACGCTGATCACTACCAACCGTCCTGCAAAGGGTATCAGTGTAATTTTCACTTACATTTTACACAAACGATGCCTAATTTTTTTGATTTGTATGTAAATGTTTAATCTCCTACTCATCATCCTTACTTAAGAGTGGTTAGCATCCTTAATTAAGGATGCGCTTTTTGAACTATATTGACATGAAGAAGAGTAACTGAGAGCAGCTTATTTCATTTTCCAATTGTGCAAAGGTCACTCCTTCATTTTAAACATAAATTTTATCAAGAATAACAAGTTTATACTGATTTTAACAACTTGTCCACCTATTGTAGCGGTGGATCGGTTTTATTTTAAGAATGACTCTAATGCAGCATATTGACAGGATTATGAATGACTAATTATATCTTCAGAAAGCTGGATGATTGAGCATTTCTTCATTGGAAATCAGACGTGTGGTTAATACAGCATAACAATTGATTTTTTGTCATGCGTTGAAAGTATTTCATTGATTAAAAGTTGGAGTCACATCTCTGACCTCAGTAAGCACTGTTTGTACCATTGGCATTGCCAGTCACTAGCAGTACAAGAAATATGCAATCCTATGGTATTGCTTTGCTATTCAAATTTACTGATCAATTCCAACTTAATGCTTTCGATTTCTTTATTAGGATTTTACATATCTACTTTAGTCATGTGACCAATTCTACTTTTGATCAATGATTATTCTTAGCTACATGTACATGTACCAAGCCGATGCCACTGTTTTTAAACTTCAGCATTGTCCTTATGTAAGGACCATGCTCCTTAAATAAGGACAATTGGAGATTTAATAGTATTATCCTTAATGTTAAATTGACAGATCCTCTACATGTACATGTAAACAAAATCGGTCAAAATCATCTACCCATAAGTGCTGCGTCAGCAATTTTTTGGATATCAATATCCTCCAAACAATATTTATTGAGCCATCTAACAGTTAAGCAATACGTATACATGTAGATGATGCACATAGATGATATGCATTTATACGTGTAGACACCAATCTAGCATTAATGTTAGGAATTTATTATTTTTGTACATGTTGCATATACTGCATATGTTGCATGTCTTTCACATTGTTCTTTCCATTATGTATGTAACAGAAGAAATTATCCATAAGATCAATCTTATTCTGGATGGAATGTCCAGTGAAGCAAAGGAGGACTATGTAGACTCAAAAGGAGGAAGAAGAAACACCAGAACTTAAAGAACCCTCTGTTGTTTTTAATTCATGGGAACTAAGGGTATTCATCAGCTTGATGAGTTATTAAACTTTTTATCTTTGTATGTGTTCATGTGTTTTTGTTTTCATTGGCATGTACCAGCTGTAGTGTTGACATGCATGGGTGTGAACTTATTAATAAATCAATTGTGATTTGAAGAATCCTGTTGGGGTGTCAATTTCAATACATGTATATTCATAATTCAATTTCTAATCCAATGTGGCTTGGAGAGAATTTGTCTATTGGATAGAAGTGGAGCGAGATTTACATTGCCTGCTCCTGAAACCAAGTAAATTTATGCGCCGCACAAAAATATTGGATGTACATGTTTGTGGAGATTTTTAAAAAGCAACTTCATAGCCTAGCTGCATATTATCAGTTTGGACATGTTCAGTTTGTTATTTGGGAACTACACTTTTCGAAGTACGAATTGGATACATGTATATAGCCGGTGAACTGGTTAGATAAATTGATGTTCGGGTCCGGTGAGAGTGATGTAAGCGAATATGTTTTGAATGGTCGTACTCATACCTGCCATGTGCTTAGCTGTTGAGTAATGTTAGAGATTTGTATGCATATTCGGCCGCGTGTAGTTTCGAATAGTGTCTGGTGGTCGGAGTTGTTGTGAGATGTGTCACGGTTTAGCACTTTGAGCACTTTGCGGCACTCAAAGATGATCAAGTTTCAGTACGATCGATATTATGTCATGTGTCACTTGGGTTGTGCGGTGCTAGTTAGCGGTTTTCGAAGTCGTGGATTTTCACCTGATAGAGGCGCTTTGCCATAGGAGTTTTTCCTACTGTATATAGGAGAGATGTGGACTCGTCTCTTCCAAATGTAGGTTTTATTTCTGTCCCCTGCTCAGGTCGTAGTTACATGTACATGTTCTGTTTCTTCATCTGTTACGGAGCTTTGCTAAGCGTGCACTGAATTCATGATTTGGGCACCCGCCTCCCATACATTGATTTGCTTAAATCATTGGCGCAAGTCTCAATAAAAATTCTAAGACCTCCCTTTGGTCCATGAGGTCCTTATTTCCTTTCTTTCCCTTGCCACCTAAAATATTATAATTCTGGATGTTTGAGCTCCGCCTGATCCAAGGCATTTCACCACTGCCAGGTGCAGCAGTTTTATATAATTCTGCATGTTCGAGCCAACCCCAGGCACTGCTGACAGCTTACCATCATGGCCAGATACACAGGGGCTCCAGGCTGCCCACTATTCTCACCAAAGTAAGTGTCCACACATAGATTTTCACCAGGCCACTTTGGATTGGCTGCTTCATAGCCTGCTGCTTTGAATACCATCCAGTTGGACAGACAGTATGACCGGGGAAGGAGCGATCATTTGCCAAGCATGCAACACAATGGATGGCCAAGCATGCAACACAATGGATGGCATCAGTAACATCTTCCAAATTTAGGACAGGGCTAACGCCAATTTGACCAGGTTGTTGAGGTCAGTAAGCATTGCTAGTGTCAGGAAGGCACAGGTAGTCTCCATCAGCATCATTAACATTGTTGCTCTTAACAGTGTGTCCGGAGTAGACGTTACTTTCACCAGCAGAGCACTCTTTGTTACCCCAGCGAATGTAGAGTACCAGTCCTGAAAAACGAATCCAGCTCAATTATATAACGTTCAATAATATGAGGGATGTAAGGATTAGGACATAACATGCATGCATGTGTAAACGTAATCGATATCCATACCATTCAATCCAGGAGTACTCACCAGGTGCCCCAGCATATCAAGCTGGTCCCTGGTCTCCCTTGTCTCATTTAGCACCATCTTGACCATTCTTTCCTGGAGCGGATTGACCAGGTTGTTATGGCTGTACAGCATCTCCCTTTGATCCCTGACCTCCTTTTGATCCTTGCTCTCCCTTTGGTCCTTGAGGTCCTACAATTCCTATAGACCCTTTATCTCCCTTGGCACCTAAATTAATTGTATTAGCATTTTAATTATCATTGAGCCCATGCACTGCAAACTACTTACCATTATGGTCAGGTGCAGTGACTACTGCTTCCTCTGTTCTGCCTGGTTACTCTGTTCAGTGACCATTGTAGCAGAGCACTCATGGTGTGTGTGGGGTTGCTATTTAAATTGCATGGGTGTGCCTCCCAGGCTGTCCATCATTGCCAGGTAGTCCTTGATCTCCTTTAGGTCCCTGCCGACCGGATAGTCCAGGTGCACCAGGTGCTCCAGCAGGTCCCTGGGGACCAGGCGCTCCTGCAGGACCAGTGGGACAATATGGGCAGGATGAAGGCATAAAATGTATTTTCGCTTTTTACACTCATTGCATTGAAGGAGTATAAATGTGCTCTTTATAATCAATCGGGGATATACATCAGGTCAGCAACAGCATATGCATTGATAATACAGTGCATAAGAATCTAGATATCACTGATTATACATCCAACTCTGAACAACAGTCTTAATTCTGGCCACGGAGGTATACTCGTGATCAATTTTATATGCGTGTTTTTAAAATAAGCTTCTGATTTATTACTTGCATTCATCTGTTAGTTTACCACTGAGCTCTGTCTAATAAGTCTATATTTTTTACATGCAGAATCATTTGAAATGAAATGATGGGGAATAGTTTGTCACAAAAAGTTTGAAGGGTTTACAGCTTGTATCATAAGTAATACATCACCACAGATGATCTCATCAAAACTTTGCTGCATGGTGAAACTCTCACAGCGATTCACGCGTCTGATTGCGTATGACTACATATCACGTATTTTATGAGACCAACGGGGAGTTCACGTAACGAATGTTTACGGGCATCGCAAGCCAAAATGGGACTCGTACCCAGACTCAAATGTACGTAACGCCCATTCAATATCCTCTAAATGTTCTAAATGCTCACAAAGTGCCCTGGTGATTCTGTTATATTTTCGTTTCCGCCAGTAGATGACCTTTTTGGCAAAATGGCTGTTTCGAGACATGTTTCGTTAATCCCGTGTTCTATCCAAAACTATGGTGAGATAGAAAACCCATCGTACGTATTCTGCCTTTTTACATTTTTTGCAGCCCTCAGGAGGGGCACGTTTTACACGAGTTCGTTTGCTGCTGGTAGCCATTCATTCTACGACGTACTAGTAAGTGGCACACTTCGTTTAAAGGGTGCATGTTGCGCTGCGTACTGATAAATATTGTGCTCGACATAGGTATGTGTTTTCTAGTAAGGCTCTGAAACAAACAAGTCAAACAAGGTATGACACCAACACGATGAGGTTTTTTGTTTTACCCCGCGTGTCATATGCCTTGCAGGTCAATCGGTTGCCTACAGTTGTGTCACCCCAGTTGAGGAAAACTACACTGATCCGTGAAGGTTAGCGGCTTCTTCACAGGCAGATTTTTACAGCGTCCCTGTGCGGTGGATCGCTTTTTTTTTCACACCTAGCGTCTCTTAGCAGGATTGAATAGAAGAACATCGATAAAAAGGAGGTTTGTATAAAAGGTAGTGCTGTTGGTGAATTTTAAAATTTAACCCTGTATCGACCCTAATAGGTGACGATTCAGCTAGGCGTGCCAAGCGATCCCTACGTATACAAAGTTAAGGCCTCTCTAGCTGCGTGCATGCAGGCGGTGGGATCAAGCACATCATGAAGTAGTATTTTTTATACCAGGTAGAGCATATCGTTCAGCACGCGTGTGTTTTATTAGTGTTCTATTTGGCTAGGGTGCGTGTCTCCCAAGCATGTGTAGCCTGAGTGGAAGAGGCTTCTGCCATGATCTCTTCAATTGGCTCTACTTGTAACATTGCTATATTCCCCTCTGTACATGCATATGTAAAAGTTATTAAATTTTATTTGAAAGAAATTTATTAATGCATGTTACTGCTGGGAACGAGTCATTATCGTGGGGACGGGGATGAAATCACGGTGTAATAACGTAGTCTTGCGGATGTTGCTCACGTACTCACGCGCAAACACACGGATGAAGATTACGACCGTAATCCTATTCCCGTGAGTAATCGGTCCGAACGCGGGTACGTAAGCCTGAGGACAACGTAATCCGTAACGTCAGGGTTACAAATGAATTTACGTGACCTTACGGGCCCGCGGCAGGGCAATCGAATCGCTGTGTCTTACATCAATCAAAAATGAATTAATTTATTCAATCAAAACATTATCAATAAAATAATTTTTGAACCGGGACATAGGACTAAGGACCAAAGGGAGATCAGGGAGCAGAGGAAGACGCAGGTCAACCAGGACAACCTGGTCAAGCTGGGGAGCTCCAGGTCCAAAGGATGGTCTAGATGGATCTAAAGGAGACAAGGGACTAGCTGCAGTACTTGGCGAATACCATTGATTCCCACATGTATGGGATAGTAATTAATCGTGATGCCCACTCAACATACCATCGTAGCGAGGTGCCCCAGACTGCCCAATATCACCAGGTAGTCCTTGATAACTAATGCAATTCAATTCAGCCCATTACTACAATTGTATAGACCACCTCCAGTCCATTATACACCCGTCCTCCCGTTGCTCCCTGATCTTCTTTTGCTCCCTGATCTCCCTTTGGTCCTTGAGGTCCTTGAATCCCCATATTTCCTTTATTCCATTGCCACCTAAAATATTTGTAATACCATGTTATAATAATTCTGCATGCGGTTTGAGCTTAGCGTAGTCCGTGCCATCATGGCCAGGTGCACCAGTGTCTCCAGGCTGCCCATCATTTTCAGGTAGTCTTTGATCTCCTTTAGGTCCCTGCTGACCAGCAGGTCCAGATAGTCTAGGTACACCAGGTGCTCCAGCAGGTCCCTGGGGACCAGCTGCTCATGCAGGTCCAGCCGGACAATATGCCAGGATGTAGCACGTAGGAGGGGGTCCAAGAAACACACTCTCTTTTCTCCTTTTACACCTAAGGGTGCATGGCTGCATTATGTTTATAATTGACAGACGAATTTATGCAGCTCATCGCCTTCTCCTGAAGGTCCAGCCACACTAGTCTTGTCCATTGTCATCCTTGTCTCCATTGGTCCTTGTGGACCAGGTAGTCCCTGGGAACCATGCAGGACCAGCAGGACCAGGGAAACCAATGTCTCCCTTAGGTTCTAAAAACGGTATGCTTAATCAGTGACGTGCTAAGCATAAAATAGTCAGTTATTACCTCGAACTCCACGCGCACCAACGGGGCAGTACTGCGTGCAATCAAGGTGCCACCTTTGGTTTTTTGGTTCCGGCTGATAAGGAGTAGGCTATAACTTTAAGTGTATGATATCGGTGCTATGGCAAGCTGAACAAGATATTTATCCAATCATACATGATCATATTTTTACCGGGTACAACTTTGAAGAGATTTGCAGCTCAAATAACTAGCCCTATATTAGGCTATATATACTACTAAGAAACGATGAACGAACATTTGTTGTCTAGCGATTGCCATTGGAGCGCGAAGGCTATGATAAGCCTGGGAGTCTCAACATCCTGATTGATGCATTCACGGTCGGCTTCTGTATTGTGTACCTACATAGTAGCACCAAGGCTGTCAGTCATATTTATTAATTAACGCTAGGGATCGAGGGAACGAAAAGCGACCTAGCGCGTGTTATCATCAAGACTGACGCGTGGCATTAAAATGTACGCATAATTCAGGTCACTGCTACAGTAATTCCATGATTTTGATGAAAAGATTAATATCAAGAAAGTAGTTGTAGAGAACATAGTTGTTGATCTCTTAATATATATGCCTTTCCGCTACCTCGATCCCACTCCACATAACAGTCTAATGGTCTGTGTTCTTTTCTTGAGCGTTTGGCTACGCGGCTTTCGAAAAGTGGTCTCTTCGATTCCTTTCTACGAGTGACAGGCTTACTTTTTTCACGTTCACGTATTTCTCTCTGCATGCTGCGCGCATTCAAGTATTATTACAAGTATGTACATGTAAACCAGAATGTATCACATTCGTCGCATGTACATTTGCGATGATACTCAATCTCTATACATGCAAAATGCATGCAGAGCTGCAACGGGCCTCTTTTGAAACAAATGCCCCAATCTCTGACGGAAACAATTAACATTCAGACACGACAGGATGCTGATCGGGGGTTTGCAACTTTACGCAGAATGACTTTTTCATTCGGTGGATTTCACTGAACTCCGCGATGCCTATATAAGCAGCATATCCTCCGCCTATTCACGGGACATGTCTGACGCTGGTAATGTCGGTAAAAGTATAATAACTGGTTTTATGGTATAAAAATGGTAGATGCTAGTTTGTCATGCAGCAAGATCGATGCTATACAAAATGCAAAAAAGAGATATAATGCTTTCCTCAGACCCTTCCTTGCAATTAAGCTAGCCATACCCAGCCGGTCCTATATTGGAGCTCCTGGTCCCCAGGGACCTGCTCGAGCACCTGGACAGGCTGGACTTCCAGGAACAGCTGACGGACCATGGTATGATTTAATGTGAAATCCTGCGGTATGCTTGAAGGGCTTCATCTACTCTTGCGAATGGTTATCTCCTGCGTGGCACATTAAAAATGTAATAAACAACATTATCAAATCGTATGGGAAATGATCATGTATAAGTTTATAACATGCTCGTTTCGTCGCGTACAATCGGTTGTGTTGTGCCATGCAACGATGACCTGGATGGATTATGCGTTGCCACATGATAGCAAGCAATTGAAGCTGCATGCATATGAAGGGACGTTTGAGCTATCACTTTATAACGATGCGCATAAAGCGGATTAATTTTTGTCAAAAGACTTAACAATGCCTATAATGAAATAGTTTCAGGATTAGTATATAATGTATACCTTAAGATGTGTTGCTAAAAACTGTTTAATTGCGACTGAATATTGAATTGACCGAAAACTGGTTATGGGAATTCATTATTTCTTGTGTCTGCTAATGCGGGAGACATGCAACTCGAGACCATAAAAATTCTGAAGACTGAATTTATTCCTCGTCTTAATGAATACTATATTGTACGCTTTACAAAAGATGATTCTCAAAGCTTACTTCTGTTTTAATTTAATTAACGATCAAACATTTTGACTTAATTGAGACCATAGAATAGATGTTTTATGTTCAAACGCATTATTACACCCCGAGTAAATCCCACATCATACAGTATTTTGCAACAGTGTATACGTCTTTTATATAGCAAAGTCATGTATGATCGCTTTGTTTAACGAGTTCTATTTTGGAAGTTCACGGGAATCTATTTTATTATAACACCTCTTCAGACGACAATGCTACTATTCTGAAATAATGCCAATGTATAATAATAGAATTATTATATATTGCCGCTACCACTTATTTTATCAAGGTACATTTCAGTGATGGTATCTCTCATCGCATTCAGCGCAGCAGCTTACCTGGTGCATTTCTCAGCTGCGGTGTCCCTACCCTACCAGACCACAGGGGCGCCCACAACAACAGTGCCTTGTGAGACATCGACATCGGCTCCGTATAATCCAGCAGAGGCACCAACTTCATTCCCAGTATCAACCACTGCAACTCCAGGGTCACCAACGACTGCCGCTCCGTATCAGGCTGAAACCATCCCTACCACAAACCTGGCATCAACGACAGGCGGTCAATACCAGCCACAGAGTACCACATCTCCGTACCTGTTACCATGCAGTACATGTCCTGCGGGTGTCCCAGGGCTAGCAGGCAAGCGAAACTATCAGAATTGATAACATATTTATGTGACATGCTACATTCATGCACCTCTTGGTTATTGATTAGGTTTCACGGGTGATTATGGTCCAACGGGTTCTAGAGGCGAAACAGGATGTCAAGGTCCAGAGGGACCCCCTGGATCGAAAGGTCCAAATGGGGAAACTGGAAACCAAGGACCAACAGGACTGCCTGGTTTAAAAGGGCCCGCTGGAAAAGATGGTAAGTGCGGGTGGTGTAAGATGCAGCAGTTGTATAATATCTGCGTGTTGCAAAATTTTGTAGGAGAAAAGGGTGACGGAGCTAAATGTCTAGGTGTAGTCCTTCCACCTCCGCCCTGCCCAGCTGTATGTCAGCAAGGACCTCCGGGCCCATATGGTATCCGGGGCCCCAACGGACCATTTGGAACACAGGGGATACCTGGACCTGATGGTCTACCAGGACCATTGGGAGATCAAGGAAAGCCTGGTAGCCCTGCAAAGACTGGATTCACAGGCATGGCTGGAGGATCAGGTTACTATGCCCCTATATACAACTTATGAAAAAAAAAATTAATGAAAATAATTTCTGTATAGGAGTGAAAGGGGAATGCGGTGATGCTGGATTCCCAGGATCTCAAGGACCTCAAGGGGAACAAGGAATGCCAAATTGGGAAAAGGGACCAAAAGGAGACGGAGGGCTGACAGGAAGCCCAGGACGCCAAGGCATTCCAGGATATGATGGCAATAAAGGTACCAAAGGTGACGAGGGAAGTCGTGGAGAAAATGGACGAACTGGAAGACCTGGTAGGCTACAATCTACTGCATTGCCCGCCATTCATATATTCATATGAATACCATTGAGGCATGAATGGAGATCAAGGTCCTGAAGATCCTGCTGGACCAGCTGGTCCTATAGGGCCTATCGGTCAAGCTGGACCACAGGGACCAAGGGGACAAAGGGGAGCCACAGGTCTGCAGGGACCTCAGGGTAAACCTGGACCAAGAGGTATGTGATGGACCTTATGTTATTGATTTATTATAAATTTGAAGTGAGTAAATATTTTGACATTCATTTCTCCTCTATTCTACTATTCACCATTTCCTAAGATGCATTCTATACACATTGGGGAAGCAATCTATGCCCAGCTCAAGATGCCAAAGTATACTCAGGACACATTGTTGAGAGTTACAATGCAAAAGATGTAGATGGAAACTACCTATGCCTTCCTGATACTCAAGATGGCTCCACTCAAGCAGTGAATCTTTTTTTGAATGTGGAAGATATCAAAGATGCAAATGGAAACATTATTCCATGTGCAGCATGCTCCGCATCTGGTCGCTCTGCAATATTCACTTATCCTGACAACAGTGCATGCCCAGCTGGATGGACGACAGAGTATTCAGGCCACTATGCCACCAATCCAAAGTGGCCTGGAGAGAATATATGTGTCAACAGTATTTTCAGCACTCAGTTGAGCCAGACACCATGTGATGGCCTGGCTGTTATTGCCAAAGGCTCATTCAATTCCTATGAGAGTGCTAATGTTGTATCCTGCATGTGTGGTGTGTTCCATTTGAAGCTCCCACACTAGGCATGTGGGTTAAGGCTGGATGTTTAGATACATAGAGGCATTAATTTCTTGCATTTCCTGTAATACTATGTTGGGTGATCATGATATGCATGTGCTCTGTGATTGACCACGTTAAAATGGCTCCACATGCAACACTGCATGCATGAGAAATGTTGTAATGAGAAATGATGGCATAGCACGGCATGCAGGAACTCTCGCTGTTTGTCAAGTCTGAAACAGAGCAACTAATTAAATCACACTGCCAGCTATGGCGGCAAAATGAATTAGATGGGTGTGTCAGTTCAATCAGAGAATTTGCAGCTCTGCATGTCTGTTATCCTTTAAAGCCGTCCATGCTATTCGTTGATTATTAGAGTGTAAGTAACCATTCTCACCGAATGAAATAAAGCCACGACGCCCAATTTATACATCCACAACTTTTCAAATGCCAGATGGAGCAGTTAACACATGGCCCAATGTAGTCTGGGTACTCCACCGATGGTTGTATGCTAAAGGATGCTTACAATTCATGGGTTAATTGGTGTCGTTTTGCATGTTGAAATTGATTGTTTCCGCCTATAGTATAGGATTGCAGTAAATTTAAAATCTTTGTTGCTCGATTCGCGCAAGTGAATTAGACATTAAATGTGTGGGAGGTAAGTGCCTAAATCATGGGCGTGAATCGAGTGGGAAACCGTGCACGCTCTTTGCACAGCTATATCTCCGTAACGGATGAAGTAAAAATTAACGAACAGGATAAATCGATAGGTACAGGATCCCTCTGCTATAACAAAATTGAACAGAATTGAGATTTTCTGCCGAACAGATATGGCCAGTTTGAACCCCAAGGGGTATCGCACGTTGCACCACTGGCACAAAATTGATGCAAGACCTCACAATGTATTTTATCATATAGAAATGGAGTAGTATGAAGAGTAGAAATTATAGGAAGTCAATAGCATTTAACGTTCAAAAGTTTTAGCGATTCAAACGTGAGACATTTATAAATATAGCAATGCGTCATTTTCGTGTCCCATGTCCCATGTATTATATGGAACGTTGTATGGGAAAAAGGGTACTGGCGCGAATCGAGCGGGAATCCGTGCACGCACTTTGCACAGCAATTTTGGATAATGTAAAAATTAACGAACAGAAGAAATCAATAGCGACAGGACCCTTTCTCGTATGCACAGAATATGAACCTATTTGGACGTTCCTACCCGAAGATGTGGCCGTTCTGAACCGTATGAGGTATCGGACCTAGTAACTTCGGTACCATGAATGTGTAACACCAAAATGGATTTTCACATATAGTAATGGTGTGGCATGTTGTGTTAAAACTATGATCCCGATTGCGGCCGGGAGATATTACTATAGGAGAATTATCGATTTGATTTTTATGCTACACATATAAATCCACAAGACCCATTTTCCGATAGAACGTTCCAATACTTAGACATTTGTATACTCAATGCTTTACTTACCAAATATACACAGAATGCGACTACAAACAAATGACGCTTCTATTTGACACGTACATCGCCCATGACCAAAAACTTCGAATGGCCCGAGGTGAAGCTTCAAACTCTGAATCCAACCTCCCCGAAGAAAGCTATTCCCATCTAACATTCACTTCCAGGCCTGGAATTAAAAGTATGAAGAGCATGCTATTCTTGTTTTAAAAACCAACTTGCTTTAATTTCTTCTTTGGTATAAGGACTAGGTTTTGAAGTCGTGTATAACATCAAGTTGCTCCATCCGATATTCGGCATCACTTCTGACGTTTCGGACCACATGGTATCATCGAACGAGTAAGGATCAATGTCTAGACCTACTTGCAGTACTTATGATTCATATCGGGCTCGAGCAACTGCAGTTAGGCCTTGAAAATAATCGGAAAAACGCTTCAATTCCATTGACGCGCTATAGTCACTTGCCCCCAATATTAACAGTAACAATATAAATGATATTGCGGCGTGATCCTATGACATCGCCTCATGACAGCGAGCAAAGCTGGACTGAATGCTATGCGAGTATAAAACGAATCATCTAATATTTTATACGCGCGAACAATCCAATAATGAATCATAAAATGTGCCATGTTTGCGACAGTGTTATACTAGAAAACCAACCATTATTTATAAAAGAAAAAAGTCCCTCCTGGAGTATTCACTTCTCTCTCAGGATTTATATCTAACATTATAAAAGCACTTAGGATTGCTTGAATACATACATGCACATAAGCATATCCTTTTTCACACTTTCGTACTGTAACTCACAATCCGGTGATGATAAAACAAACAAAAAAAATCCCTCCTTGCAAATTCACCTCTCTAAACAGATAAAGCATCATAAACCTTCTGGAGGCTACCCGTTCTGAAAAAAAGGTACATAACCCTGTGCAAGTGTGATAATTATGTACCTCTGTCAATCTACACGCGTCAACGGCTTTTAAAGGTCAAATCACTATAAAACCCTTATACCTTTGATAAAGACGATGAAAATTGTCGAACAAAAATTGATAGAACTACGTTCTGGACACTTTCTCTAGATTCAATCACCTCTAAGGTGTCACCGAGTGACTCTCGCGATCACGGAGTGCGCGCACAGCCTCTATGACTCACGTGATGCGTTTTCTACCCTCTCTAAAGCATGATTTGTTAGCTTGAATTAATTAAGGGAGGGTGTAAGACATGATATGGAAGTGGTATGAAGAGACTTCAGTCCCACAGTCTGCCCCAAAATTAAATATAAAAATAAATTATGGTTAGTAATACATTATGTACTTCACGGCTGTTTCATTCCATTGAAAAGTTGGACATTAGGACGCGTCCCCATCCCCTACTTGGAGACAGGCAACCAAACCCTAGTTACCGCATGGCACAGGAATGTGGCTTATCCTTCTTTATCCGTACAACGTAAGCTCACTGTGAGTTGATATTTCGGTCAGGCGTCCTTCGAAGACTAAAGCAGTATATGTTTTATCTTTGTTGTATTGACATACGTGAGAAGAGATGGCCGAGACGACATGCGCTTTATTTTGAGTTGTTTGTGTCAATAGGCTTTTTTGCGAAATCCGCCAGGCCAACTGAAAAAACTCTTTTAGAAACGTGTACTCAAGAGACGGCTGTATTTGGTTCTGTTTAGGGTGTAACGGGGCTTATTTTCTACGCGTCGTGCCAACGCTTTGAATACGGCAGATTTTTTACGTAGTGAAGTGGTCCTCTCATAATGTATGTGTACGAAACATTACAGTTTCTTCTCCCCCTACCATCTGCCATCTTATCTGAGGCTTGTGCTAACACAGGTGCAGCCGCCCGATCAGCTGAGGAATGCAAGCACAGAGCTAATGATGTGCACGTGAAGTGTGCTTAGCTGGGCTATAGTCCTGTGTTCCACTTGCCGTGAAGACCTATGGAGCCTGAGGTGATGCGGCACAATGCACCTTTTCTCGTCTGGCTTCTCTTCTCTCTATGGGATCTGCTTTGCCCAAGTCTATCTGACATTTATGGCCATCTTAACTTCAAACTTATGCGTGCCATTTTGCTAGCCAGGTCTCCACCAATCCTGGCTCAGCTGGACAGTGGTTAAATGCGTGTTGTGTTAGTTCCATAGTCATGTATCATGTATGCAATAACTTGTTTATACTCTGTTTAATAAATATTAAACATACTAGTATACATAGAAAACAAGAAACACACTATTCTTTGCGTTTTCGTTTTCGGCTTAGCTTTTCTGGCCTCTAAAACTTCAGTCCGGGACAATTAGTGTTCTAGTAGTCTGACCTTTACCTTTGATTCAGGCTACGCCCATGTTCTTGCATATTAAAAAAAAAAGTTTGTTAGCCATATGTCCTTCACAACTGGTTGAAATGGTTGTGTGCCCTGTTTCCCATCAGGCATCAGCCCAAATCCTGCATTCATGATTGTACATGTCCACCCATTAACTGACATGCGTGGTGTTCGAGTAGGTGCATCTTTATACTCTCCTTTTCATGCCAGGAAAGGATAGCGGCTGTAATAAAAGCCATCATCACCTGTATGCAATTTTTCTTTACTGCTGCTTCTTGTACTTTGCATCTGCACGCTGTGCAGAAACTTATAGGGAAATCAAACACTGCCATTGCGTATGCCTATTGCAAAGCATGTCAAAAACTTCATTGAAAACGCAGCACAGGTGTATTTGTTTGAGACTCTCGTTTCCACCCTACAGTTCAGTTATGACCACTTACTCCCTGACAGGACTTTTGGACATGACATTGCGTGTCTCCCGCTGTCGTCGTGCATGAAATTTATACATATGGGTGTGGCGTACGTGCATTATTCATTTGTTACATGGTCCCGTCTAACCGTGTCGTTCGTTCACCAGAAAAAAAGCCCCAGCACGCACTAAACGCAAAGGTGATGTACAATGATTGCTCTTTGAGTAAGAGTAAGTTTTATAACCATCTGCCTGGGGTGTTTCGAGAAAAATCGGTTGCCGCCTGAGTACTTATGAAAGTAATAAAAGGCGTGCCTTAATTCAGTAGCCACATGCGTGGTAACTATAGGGCAAAGGAGAACTTAGTTTCACTGTGCGTACTATTCTTTTTAAGTACGAAATTGGTTGTGGAACAGCTCAAAATTATAATGACTGTGTATATTGAACTTGTAGTGGCCTCGTAACGTAAACCACAAAATAATTATAGCTCCTCTAGGATCCCAAACACCAAAATACCGTAATGTTCGAATGTGTTCTAATTAGCAACCTAATGTCCAGCTTGAAACAGCCGTGACTTATAACTGAGCCATTTTGGAATGCTCCCAAACCAGCACCATTTGGGTTCACATGGAATTGTTCACATTATTATCACATAGTGGTCCATTAGTAATGCTGCCATTTAGCCACCTACCCTGCATGTATTCAACCGTAATGGTGTGCACAGGTATAGTAACAAAGCAGCAATCAGAAAACGTGTGAGCTAGTTTCCGATTGAAAGTGTGCAATGGAGCCATTCTGGCATGCACGTGTGCAGCATTAATTTTGTGCAATGTTGGAAGCAAAGGATGGCTATTATGGTGGTGGGCAAGTCCTAGTTAGCTAAGGGATAGTGTCCAATGAACTTAGTGTCCAATGAAAATATCCCCTAACTAAAATCCTGACATTACCATATAAAGAGTTTCGCAGCCTTTGATCGTTTGTGCTATACTTAATAAGGGTGCACCTCCCTCCCTAAATCATGCTATGCTGAGTTGATGTTATCTTTCCATAAATACTTTGGTCACACGAATTAAATGCTCCTGCCTGCTTATAGGGCAAAGGGTTGTGTAGAAACAAAATCTAGGTTTACCACTGCTGATATTTGATAGGATCAAATTAACACACTGGCCACTAAAAATATAGCTTTGCTTCACATCTCAGAATTTTTACCATTCGAAAGGGTTGGATTAATAGGCATCGTTATGTGTGTTGTGTGTGGTTGTGTGTATTGTTTTAATGTGAGGTATGTGCACTGCTACATGTGAATCTCCATTGTCCATCACTCTCTCTCTTTACCTGTTCTTCCATCTTTCTATCTCTCCCAAAGGTGGCACTGCATGCAAATGACACAATGAGGTAGCCTGAAGGCACATGATTCAAAACGAAGTATTGTGTGGTGCCAGAACGTAAGACTAAGGCTGTTGTTAGTGCATGTGTATTTTATTATGTGTGTATTTCAGTGCATTTATGTGTGTATGTGTGTGTATGTGTGTGTGTATACCTTTGTGTATGTATGTATTGGTGTTTGTGTGTGTGGTGGTGCATGTGTGTTTTAATGTGTGAAAGTATATGGGACATTTTATGACAAAACCAGGTTTGTGGTATATAAAATATATAACGACTATAAACTAGCATCAATTTCAAACCCACATATCTTCCAATTCAAGCTAAACCCACGTCCTTCCTATTTTCAGGGTTAGGGTTAGGGTTTAGCACGCCATGTGTACCAATCGCTTCAGGATGTGTCCGCATGTTATCTTCAGGTATCTGTTAGACGCCTAACCGATCGGGCAATTCGCTGAAGCTAGTTGTATCTTATTTGGTGCTGATCTACAAATAGCACATTACATCAGCTATCACAATGTTCATGCTCAGGTATGTTAAGACTGGCTACACTATTTTTTGGAATTTGAATTTTCTCCAAATTCAAACATTACAACCTGCCGCTTTTCTGTTTGGGTACTTCTTGTAGCTATTCTCTTTATACCAAATCTTTGTTCAATGATCCCGCAAATTAATTCAATTGATGGTTGTCATAGCAACCTTAGTAATTTATTGCATCGCTCCGAAATATGGGAGCGTTTCTTTACATTTTCGCAAAACCTGGGTGGTTGAATGTCGTTGTTTGTGGACAATAACAGTTATATATTGTTTATTTGATGCTGGTCTATCTATTTGGGTGGGCACAACGAAGCGTACCATCGTTTGCGTAAGTTGCACAACGAAAATGATGAATTTTGTGCTTAATTTTTCGCAGTTCTGATGTTTGTCTGCAAGCGCTCGAAGCGTTTCGAAATAGTGATCTAAAAGCCTAGTATAATGACTAAATATGGGTATCCCAGAAGTATATGAACTGTAGAAACATGCGAAAAACTATTCCTTTATCGCCCGGGTTTTCAATTCTAACATTTAAGTCAATTATTTCACCGTGCGTAACCGTTGTCATATAGAAACAACTTTATACATCAATTACGCGATATCCATCCAAAGTGTATTGGACATTATTAATCTGTGGTAACGTCAGTCTATGAATATGTGTGAATAAACGCTTCCTTTGGCAGCCATTTAAATATTTTAAGTGTAGTCAGTCTTAACACGCCTGAGTGACGCACCAATATAATATAACCAGCGTTATCAAATTCGATGGTTTTACCATACAATCTCATTGACAATTCTGATTCCACTCGAGCATCTACAAGTGGAGATGCTGCCAGATCTGCCAAACGTGAGTATGTCAAGCGCGGTACCGAAAAGAACAACAAAACGACCACCCAAAGGTACGTTACGGCATCGATAAATGTTGGATCGATAAATTATGAGCATGCATGGTATATCGCTAAAATGGAAGGAATAGTTTAGTTACAGCGGTAGATACTGCGTCTCTCCGTTTTATAGTAATATGCGCTGTTTGAAATGTGTGTATAACGCCAAAGTTGCTTACGTCAATTTGGTCATGTAGAGCAAAGGAACCGAATGTGGAACGCACCCCTATTAAGGAACACTAAATCTCATTAAAAATCTTATTATGGGTTTACTGTTTTAAGATCATGCGCAGATCTATGAATCTGATTAACCCACTAGATGTTTTAACTAGTGCTGGATGCACTGTTTCTACTATAGGTATATATTCAACGCTGATGTCGAGCACAATAAAATTAAACGAACAGCCTTCCTCCTCAGGCTCTAGTGCCTTTGCAGCTTCGAACACCTCTTCTATCGTCACCCCCACACCCCTTAAGTTCAAGAATGCTATGGCTTTCATAGCGACCTCAGGAGAATACTTATCGGCCATAATTAGACTACAATGCAGTTGAAGATTTCATTTTTAAACAGGTAGCACCCGCCCCCCTCCCCAAGGCAAACCCCATGCAGCTGTGTGTTAATATAACAACCCTTTGAGGTGGTTGTTCCTTATTCGGTACCTTTCCCATACATTGAGGTATGTTTGCTGAAAAGTGAGTTTTCAGTACCAGAATTCATGCAACTTTGCTACGGTTAATATGGTTGTGATCTACGTTAAATTCTCTATTCAACAATGTTTAAATAATCTCTCTAGCATGCATAGTTTGTCTGCATCAGACAAGGGAAGTTGGTTGTTCCTTAATAGGTTCCTT
This sequence comes from Eunapius fragilis, assembly GCA_963681505.1. Classification (NCBI taxonomy): domain Eukaryota; kingdom Metazoa; phylum Porifera; class Demospongiae; order Spongillida; family Spongillidae; genus Eunapius; species Eunapius fragilis. Next base: position 10,787,616 of record OY811971.1, read on the forward strand.
TGCTCTATTGTGGTGTGTGGTTTATATGATTATAGCGTGAGATCAGTGTAGAGTACATTTATCCTATGTATTATATGGCTTCGCTTTTAACCTTTATCAATCCTTTGCTCCTCAATGGAGATAGTCTGGGGACTAGTGTAATACTTGGTACACACCTCAACAGAATTGCAGATTCTAAAATATACCTGTCATGATCGCGCAAGTTGACGTTTATGCTACCTGATCAAGAACTAAATACAATACCAAATCCACCAGAAAAATTTAGGAAACAAGTAATAAAAACATTCTCTACACGAGAAGGTTGGTGGTTTATAGGAATCAAAGGTGATGGTGGTGTAAAAAGCAAGGGAACAAGGCTTCTGATTGAAAAGGAAAAATGAAATAGACCTGTATCAGCACGCACATTTAAATATGACAACATGCTGCTAATATAGGTCTATTTCATTTTTCCTTTTCAATCAGAAACCTTGTTCCCTTGCTTTTTACACCACCATCACCTTTGATTCCTATGTACCACCAACCTTCTCGTGTAGAGAATGTTTTTACTACTTGTTATATAAAAATTTAATTAAAATAAAATTGGTGGTGTAGGATTTGTAGACAGCAATTAAGTAAAAAGTAAGGAAACAAAGGCCTACATTATTTAGCAAATCTACCTCCTTGAAATTCTGTGCTAAATGTAGGTACGTAATATTTATAATTAAATGAATGCCTAATATCCGTAATTCCTTGTTTCCTTACTTTTTACTCAATTGCTGTCTACAAATCCTACATCACCAATTTTATTTTAATTAAAATTTTATATATCTTGTTTCACACATTTTTGTGCATGCATGAGAATAAACGAAGGAGGAAGTATATATGCATATTGAGACATGTATTGGACAACCTTAGAATCATACACTATCGTAGCACAAGAGATTGTTTGATCTGCTCACATGCAATCGAACAGTGGGCAAGGGTGGGGTGCGGGAGCAGGGCACGCCTACTCCCAGCTAGGCACTGTACATGTAAGCCGTTATCCACCTCTGGTAATAAGCTTATAATATCAGAGAACAATTAATCGTGCTACTGTGCCGTGTCATGCAAGATTACTTCGCATGGTGAGGAAGTAATTCATCTCGGCGCAATCACATGCATGCTTTTAACTAAACTGTCTTAACTTGGTCGGAAGATCGTTATAGAGATGTTAAGACCACATTCTGGGACACCATACATGGAATCATGCAGGAAGTTAGTTAGAGTCCACAAAACACAACCAGTGTGTAGCGTGAATGTGGTATAAAAATCCCCTCAGAGAGTATCACAAGCATATACTCCAATGCAAATTGATCACATTTCATCATTGGGGATTTTTAGACACACATACACATTATGCTGTCATCAACAAATCGTACAGCATATCCAGAAATGCCCCATACATTGGAGGACATTCATAAAAAAATTCCAAATTGAATTCTATAACATTTTAGCATATAGCGGAATTGTTTTTCTTTCCACTATAAAAATTTGAGTTTCAGATTTTAATGGATTATGAATTTAAAATCAAGATATGTTTTTTAAATTACGACATGTTGACGTAATTTTTTTTTGGGGGGGGGGGGGGGGGGGGGGGGGGGGGGTCGATTAATAGAATTAACCTCGGCTGCACTGACTTTCGATGTTTAGTGGAATATTGAAATACTAACCCTGGTAGGCAAGCGCGTAGTACGACATCACTTTATTATCTCAAATGGACCACGACACTAATACCCGCACGCCGGTGTCGGAGCAGATTCTGTCCCCCCGCAGATTTTGTCCCCCCGGACATAATCTGCTAGCGGAAATTGTCCCCCACGGACATAATCCGCTAGCAGATATTGTCCCCCTTCCGCAGATATTGTCCCCCCCCCCCCCCCCCCCGGCCAACCGATGCTTGGCCGTCCCGTTTTTTTTTTTGTTGGCGTCAGGTCCTATATAAGCCCCCGCCCGCTTTTTAGCATCGAGCCATTTAGCACACACACACCCTCCTCCCTCCTCCTTCCCCCTATCAGTCCCGCAGGGCTATCAATCTACCTTCCCGCCAGACGTCCTGGCCGCGGCCCTGAATATTGTCCCCTCCGCCCTTCTAAGTTGCACGTGGTGCGTTTTGCAGCTGCTATTATTCGCTATTAGTCAGCTGCAGCATTATGGATGAAGAAGAGTACGATGCCATTTTCAGCTTTCTGGAGTATGGTACTTAGTTACCCCTCTGCATGGCATCACAAGGACCTAAAGCGAGCTCAAGTGTGGACTACGCGGTCGATAGCGGCGTATACTGTACCGCAAAAAGGATAAAGAAAGAGGGAAAATTGAATATCTTCAAGTTCCTAGAGGCGTAGAAGAAATAGAACGGATCCTTCATTCATGCCATTCGTCCAAAGAAAGTGAGTATGACTGCAGTGCACGTATATACGTACACATCGGGGCTCGGTTATCGAATTAGTACTTCATGATCGAAACCAACTATTTACAGCTTTTGCATTAGTCTTGGTCTTTACGCAAGCTGATTTTATACAATGCACGCGTGTAAAGGTATAGATCACCATGGTCGATAACCAAGCGCCCGAAAAGTGTCCGAGGATTAACATTGACTCAAGCTAGGATCGATCCAATAATCAAATAGCGCTCAGTTTTTATTTGCGAAAGAACGCATCGCTTTAAAACCCCTATAACCCAGGATTGAAATTCATTAACTGCTTGCATATATGTTGCAGTTAGGCAAATACAAATAATCCAATTAGATCTCACATTATTATAAGCGGTTAAGTAACTGCATCAAATCCCTAAAATATTCAAAGCCCTCTATTAACAAAGTTATTCAAGATTGTGGTTTGCGATAATTGATTTTAATAACTGATAATAAGTAACACACGATCTGGATATTCGGTGGAACAGTACTGATTTCAAGTTCCTAGGTTCAATAGTGAGTTATTCATATTTAAGACCATCATTTGCTTTAAAGTTATTAGAGTTGAAGCTGTTATGTGGTAAATATTTTAAATAACCATCATAAATTATTCCAGTATAAAATGATGTACAAAACACTACTTGATTTGGTAATGGATTATTTAATGGTGCGTTATTAAAACTCAAAGTTAATAAAAATGTAGTGGTTGTATAGCTTTTTCAAGTTTGATTTGTTGTTTTGAATATTAACTAGTAAAAGGCCAATCAAATTTCATACTTTTTCAAAGTCTCATCAATTCTATTCTGCAGTTTATAAATCACGTTATTAATTAAAAGTTGTCGTACAGTGTTTTGTCAGTTTAGTTAACTCCAAGCTATTTGATTTTATCTTTTGAACGGCTAAAGATAAATGTAACAATGCGGTTAGTATTTGACTAAACGTGGTTATTGTACGTTCATAAATTCATTTAGATTGACGATCCTATTAATGAATTTTAAAGCGTTGCGCTCTTTTGCAAAGACCCTGTATAGGTGGACACCTGCATGGGAAGGGATAAAACAAGAGAAAATTAAGGTTTCATCAAGGTTCTTCTGGAAGACGCAGATGAAAGATGTATACATGTAGGTGCATGAGTTCGTTAAGACGTGCGATGTTTGGAAAGCACCAATGGTGCCAAGTTTATGAAGACCGTAGCCCCTCTGCAATCCACATAACCTATACAACCTAGTGTTTGCATCAAGTTAGTTGCAATCAAGACTACCTTAAGTTAATGCATGCATGTATCAATTTATGTTGAAATAGACCTGATTGGTTCTCTCCCAAAAACTGAACGAAGCAATCGTTACATCATCAACCTTAGTTGATTACTTTTCTAAGTGGCCTGAGGCTGAGCCTATAGCTGGCACATATCGAGAAATTGGCGGTCAAAAGGATTACGCGGTATTCGGTCATTGCGTAATTCTATGTCCATAGAAATGTATGGACGCATTCAGAAAACTGCATCTAACTGCAGAAAAAAAATTATATTGACTAGATGCTCTCGGATTTGCAATGTGGGGACTATTTGGCATATTTTGAGTACTTTCACGCACCGTAGGTACCTATATCCGCACTTCCACATTAATTATGCAAGGTTTCCAATGTCCATTCATTTTATCTCATTACTTATTCAGTCATCAATAGTTCCCAACCAAATTATATTTTCCTTAGGTGCCACCGGATTATATGAGAGTAATCAATGCACTTATTTATCATTATTTTTTCAGAGCTTAGGGCCTTCAAATCGCGCTTCCCTTGAATGGTTAGTGAGACACACCCCACATACAAAACGCAAATATCACGTGCTACCCTTTCGTCAGTTAGCCGTGCCCAGACCGAACTGTTTTTGCAAGTAGTTAAAATGTGTTGACGTCTATAACTACGACCCCACCCACCACTATAATGACACAAAAACTTAACGTGCATGCGATTTATTAACCGTTATTTACTGTACTAGTGGCTCTTCGCTTTTGGTTCGGTACTTTCTAATCCACGGACGATTTCGAACGGTACAAAGACGACGATATCTGAGATCAATCCCACGAGGTTTAAGACCTGGAAGTCTACCTGTGGGGACCCTCCATTGAATACCGGTATATACGTACATATATATGGAATACCTCACAGCTAACAGCTACAATACAGTATGGAGTGGACCCTATGGCGACATTTGGCGAGACAGCGCTACGGAATACCCGACAGCTAGCAAACAAGTACTGTATGTGTATGTGTGACTGTATTGCATGTGTTGTGTGAGTGGCTATGAATCCTCTCTCCCCCTCTCTGTGCACGTACACGTATGCCAGTATGTACATGCATATGTACATGTATGCTAAGAATCAGTTCTTGTGTGTTGTTGTGTTACCTTGTGCATACGTACATGAATGTACATGTAATTGGCTTGTTTGATGACATCTGCATTGTTTTCCACAGTACACAGCTCAATCTCCAGCTATCAAGGCAAGTTTAGCTTTGCAGGGTTGGCCTATTTACCCACTCCCTCCCTCCCTCCCTCCCTCCCTCCCTCCCTCCCTCCCTCCCTCCCTCCCTCCCTCCCTCCCTCCCTCCCTCCCTCCCTCCCTCCCTCCCTCCCTCCCTCCCACCCTCCCCTCCCTCCCTCCCTCCCTCCCCTCCCTCCCCTCCCTCCCTCCCTCCCTCCCTCCCTCCCTCCCTCCCTCCCTCCCCTCCCTCCCACCTCCCCTCCCTCCCTCCCTCCCTCCCTCCCTCCCTCCCTCCCTCCCTCCCCTCCCTCCCTCCCTCCCTCCCTCCCTCCCTCCCTCCCTCCCCCCTCCCTCCCTCCTTCCCTCCCTCCCCTTCCTCCCTCCCTCCCTCCCTCCCTCCCTCCCCTCCCTCCCACCCTCCCCTCCCTCCCTCCCTCCCCTCCCTCCCTCCCTCCCTCCCTCCCTCCCTCCCCCCTCCCACCCTCCCTCCCTCCCTCCCTCCCTCCCTCCCTCCCTCCCTCCCTCCCTCCCTCCCTCCCTCCCTCCCTCCCTCCCTCCCTCCCTCCCTCCATGATCCTCTCCTTCCACTTTCCTTCAACAGAGGAGGCCCAGAACAGTGACGAAGATAAGGACAGACTCAGCAAGGTGACCCACACATACCAGTCTGAGAGGAAGGCGGAGCCAGCAGGCCTGGGGGCCACTCTCACCTTGGAGATGGAGACAGAACAGAACAGGGACCAGCGGGGTGTCATGGAGAAGGCACAGAATTTGAACCAGGTCTGGGCACTGGGCACCACTTGCAGTAACCCTTTATAGGCCAGTCAGATACAGTGATATAAGACACCAATATTAGCATTATTAATTTTTATTTGTATACATACATATGTCTAGTTGCCATGGTGATTTTACCATAGTACATGTCCTCGTACTATGCAGCAAAACTCATAGTCTGTTGTATAATGATTTTAAAATATTGTTTGTTTATATATAGTATGGAAGAGGACAATATACAGAGGACAGGACTACACCAAGTACATTGAGAGGAGGGAGACCTCACAGACGAGTGCAGCCAGCAGGTGGGTGTGATCAAGGGAGGTGTGGTAGCAGATGTGATGAAGCCAAATATTGTGGCATACAAATGTACGATTACATGAGTGTGTGTGTGTACATGTATGTGTGTGTGCAATGTATGGTAGCAAGCACACAATGCATGCACATGAACTGTACAGAAAGTGTCACGCACCTTAAAAGGAGCACACTTTAAAAGGAGAACGCCTTAAAATCAAATAGAGAAATTGGCGATCAAAAGGATTACACAGTACATGTATTCGGTTCAATGTCCTATTGACACATTCAGAAAACTGCAGCTAACTAACTAGGTGCTCTCAGATTTGCAATATGTGGGGACTATTTGGCTAATTTTTCTTCGCACCGTAGGTACCTATATCCACACTTCCACATTAATTATGCAAGGTTTCCAATGTGCATTCACAGTCACTGAGGCACGAACAAGGACGTGTGCCCACCGGCATTCACGTAACAGGCCTGATGTCGGCTGACCAGACCAAAAACCTGCCGATGTGCCGTGAGGCATAGCAGCATTGCCACACTGTTCACCGAACAATAAGCATATATCATCAGAACGTACAGCAGAGAGCTGGACCTTGACACATCACCCCCTAAGAGCTCACCATGGTAAGTATAATGCACGTGTATGTCATTACACATGTTGTGTGTTTTCCACATGTACATGTAGTGGGGTGTTCTGCTTACGTACAAAATGGTGCTAGCTGCATGAGTGCTGTTTATATTGTTGCTTGATCCTAAGTAAGTACTTACAATAATGATACGTTCTCACTGAGAAAGTGTGATGCGTGTGTACCTGTGTGTGTACATGTGTGTACCTGTTGTGTGTGTGTGTGTGCATTATAATATCAAATTTTAATTTTTTTCCCCACAGATCATTTTGTACAGGAACTTCTCCATATGTACAAAACCAAACCAGATCGAACAAAGTAGATGAAATTGCATCATTGATAGTTACATGCAACAGAATGAACCCCTTCAATGTATCATGGTCATATTATACATATAATGTGTAATGTAGTGTACTGCATGTGCCCAGCCATTGTACAGTACGCATGCCTTCTCTGTGCCCAGCCATTGTACAGTACGCATGCCTTCTCTGTGCCCAGCCATTGTACAGTACGCATGCCTTCTGTGCCCAGCCATTGTACAGTACGCATGCCTTCTCTGTGCCCAGCCATTGTACAGTACACATGTCTTCTGTGCCCAGCCATTGAATAACAATGAGTAAACAAGCACATACATACATTGTGGGTGCACGGGTCAAGCATTTTAGTAAAAGATGATGGTGCAGGGACAGATACAGAAAACAAAAGATAGAGGCAGCAAAAACCATTAGCAGCTACATGTGCCTGACAGTAGTCATTTTGCAAGCAAACCACGATGGGTGTGGCCTTAGGAAGAACTAGGAATGTGGTACATGTATCAAGGTTTTGAGGGGTGACTCCTTCATTGTAAGGGTGTCCTGACAGAGTACATTCAATTTCAGTGATGGATCCAGTTTGTGGGGGGCACAATTGACCTATAACCACATCCTGCTCCAAAGCTCCTCAATAGGGGTCTAGGGAAGAGAACAAGTCAAAGAGTGTATGGAAAGCATTTCCATTATATACATGTATCATTGCTAGTGCCTATCGTACCACAAGATAAAGCCCATTACATAGAGGTTTAGCTCCTCCCATGGATGTGAGATAACTACAGGCATTGCCACTTACACATCACACACACACACCCTCCCTCACAAGTATGTACATGAAATCCAACCTTCATGTAAGCTTACATGTAGGTCTAGCTGGCTTACGTGTACTATCAGCCAATCAAGGTCAGTGCACACAGCTCATAAGATACTTTAATTGTATTCATTTTAGCCAGGACAATGGTTGTGTACACTTTGGACTGCCCTTGTGGGTTTTGTGGTATAGCGGTCAGCTACATGGCACTAAGCTTAATAGCAGAGAGGAGAGTTGTAAGAAGGATGCACACGGGGTCCTGGGAAAGAGTACCAAGGTATGGCCATATAAATATAGGGAGAAGGCCTACAGTATAGGGTGAAGGTCAACAGTATAGAGAAGGCCAACAGTATAGGGAGAAGGCCAACAGTATAGGGAGAAGGCCAACAGTATAGAGAAGGCCAACAGTATAGGGAGAAGGCCAACAGTATAGAGAAGGCCAACAGTATAGGGAGAAAGCCAACAGTATAGAGAGAAGGCAACAGTATAGAGAGAAGGCCAATAATATAGGGAGAAGGCCAACAGTATAAGGAGAAGGCCAACAGTATAGAGAAGGCCAACGGTCTAAGAGAAGGCCAACAGTATAGGGAGAAAGCCAACAGTATAGGGAGAAGGCCAACAGTATAGAAAGAAGCCCAACAGTATAGGGAGAAGGCCAACAGTATAGAGAAGGCCAACAGTATAGGGAGAAAGCCAACAGTATAGAAAGAAGGCAACAGTATAGAGAGAAGGCCAATAATATAGGGAGAAGGCCAACAGTATAAGGAGAAGGCCAACAGTATAGAGAAGGCCAACAGTCTAAGAGAAGGCCAATAGTATAGGGAGAAAGCCAACAGTATAGGGAGAAGGCCAACAGTATAGAGAAGGCCAACAGTATAGGGAGAAGGCCTACAGTATAGGGAGAAAGTCAACAGTATAGAGAAGGCCAACAGTATTGGGAGAAGGTCAACAGTATAGAAAGAAGGCCAAGAGTATAGGGAGAAGGCCAAAAGTATAGGGAGAAGGCCAGCAGTATAGGGGGAAGGCCAACAGTATAGAAAGAAGCCCAACAGTATAGGGAGAAGGCCAACAGTATAGGGAGAAGGCCAACAGTATAGGGGGAAGGCCAACAGTATAGGGAGAAGGCCAACAGTATAGGGAGAAAGCCAAACAGTATAGGGAGAAGGCCAACAGTATAGGGAGAAGGTCAACAGTATAGGGAGAAGGCCAACGGTATAGGGAGAAGGCCAACGGTATAAGAAGCCCACCATTATGGCGGAGAAGGTCAACCGTATAGGGAGAAAGCTAGTAGTATAGGGAGAAGGCTAACACTGGTTACAGTACAGGAAGAAGTCAATTATTATAGGAAGATGGCCAACTGTATAGGGAGAAGGCCATATCTCCTCTTCTGAAGATATGCCTGTTCTACACATAGGGCCGAACACTACCCACTGCCAAACATACCCTACGCTACTAAATTCACACAGTATACTCACCAAAACACCTGCGTCTCGGAAGATGAAATCATGAAGGGCCTATGTAGTTCGATCCCTGCATGCATCATTGTGCCTAATTGATGCGCTCCACATCTCCAGTGACGCATAGCTGATAATTAATTTTTGTGTATATGTATCGGTACGTAACGCGGTACAATGATAATTGTAAAATATAATAGTAGCTGCCGGCTTCAAGTAATTTACCTGAAGCGAGTGTGACAGCAGGGTCTGCAGCCTTGGCAGCAGAGGAGAGAAAGCATAAGGCCAATGACTCCAAATGTGCAGAACTGGGTTGGGTATGCATCCCAATAGCTGTGGAGACCTATGGGTGTTGGGGCACTGAAGCAAAGTGGGCAATATCGCAGCTAGCCTCTCGCTTGGCCACACGTCAGAACTGCCCAAAGTCTGCATCTGTCACAGCCCTATATCAAAGGTTGAGCATGACCCTTGTTAGGGCAAATGTGAGGGCTCTGCTGTCCAGGGCCATCTCAGACACCGGCTACTGATATATTATTTAGTCTAGGTGGTAGGTAATTTAACGTTATGTGCTTGTTTATCTGTATTGTACAAGTTTGATATATAATAGATTTTTACATAGCTGCCGGCATAATTTTTTATAATTCTAACTTTATTCCAAGATGACGCAAGGTACTACGTAATGAGTACTTCGTTTATGAATAAATTATGCGCGGTAGAAATTAAATTTTTTGTCTTGATTTTAGTTTACGAATGGTTCATGGTATAATCTTATAAAGCACAGTTTCATAATCAGTCCGATTTATTGTAATTTTAAAAGTGTTTGAAATTCAATTTGAAAAATAATAGCAAGATGACCGCCTATGTATGGGCCATTTCTCCATATGAAGAACAACTAGTTGCTGAGTTTCTGTATAACAACTAGTTGCTGAGTTTCTGTATAAGATTATATGCAGGCGAATGTAAATGAATTATTAATTCAGTTTACATATAAGGCCATAAGCATATATGCATATCATAACATGTAACTTCTTTATAGGCATGATTGCACCAATGTCACCGGCCATATCAGATCAAGGACGTGAATTTGTGAACAGAGTCAATGCAGTACTGAACACAGGATAATCTACAGCATGCCATCCTCAAACTAATGGTTTGGCATAATCAAACACTGCAACGATCCCTAAGGATATTTATGTTTATTGTGCGTGTCTGATGCCTGACACCGCTTACGGAGACTTGGTGCAATGTGACACCCGTCACAAATGGTTCCTTATCAAATGTGTTGGTATTCTCACACTTCCCAACACTGCATGATGACAAATGGTGTTGCTCTTCCTGTGCATGTGACTGAGATACTGATTTATGGTTGGATTGAAGCATTTCCAGCTTTCTTGTAAAATTAATATGTATCTGAGCGTTTGGCGACCATTTCACCGTACGAAGCAGCATGCCTACACGCTCAGCTTGCTAATCAAACGCAATGTTGGGGGGGGGGGGGGGGTTGGCCTCACTACTATAGTCTTCCTGTGTGTGTGACTGAGATACTGATTTATTGTTTGATTGAACCATTTCCAACTTTTCTTGTATATAATTAATATGTATCCAGCGTTTGCATGACGACCATTTCACCATATGAAGCTGCATGCCTACACGCTCGCTAATCAAACGCAATGGATTTATTGTTGGAGGGGGGGGGGGGGGACACATTCTGCGGAGGAGGGACAGAATCCGCTAGCAGAACATGTCCCCCCGGACAGAATCCGCTGGCGGATTTTGTCCCCCTGGACAGTGCCCGCTAGCGGATTGTGTCCCCCCGGACAGAATCCGCTAGCGGATTGTGTCCGGGGGGACACTTTTTGGGGGGGGGACAAAATCCGCTATGACACCGGCGTCAGCGAGGGGGGTGATTCAGGTCAGGCCAGGTACGATAATTGGGGGGGGTGGGGGGGAGTACGTTGCTGCCCGCTTCAGACCCAATACGAAAAGCGGGGGCCCTTTAATTCTTTGGCACAGGGCCTACTCTATTTAAATACGTTATCGTTATTACCGGTTACAATTTTGGCCGAGAAGGGTGAAGCACCCGGAGCACCCTCTCTGGGATCTGGCTTCGGCTATATATAACTTGTAACCGTTAATTATTAACGATAACGTATTTGCTGTGTGCCAAACAAAGGGCCCCCGCTTTTTGTGTCGGACCTGAAGCGGACAGCACTCCCCCCCCCCCCCCCCAAGGGCGTAGACAAGTTTTAAGGGTGGGGGAAGGGGGCTAATTATGGTTGGAGATTTAGACCCGCGATACGACAAGCGGGGGGTGGGTGGGGGGGGGCTAATTATGGTTGGGGGTTTAGTCCCGCGATACGACAGTGGGGGTGGGGGGAGAGGTACACTTCAGGCACAATACGAAAGGTAGAGGAGGGGAGGGGAGTTGCTTATCAGAAGAGGGGGAGGTACCTTACATGAAAGGGCAACTCTCTGATCTATTGAATAGCGAGCGCTTTACAATTGATTATAACAACTCAGAAATTTTAATACCTGAAGTGCAAAAATCTAGGGGGTTAAAGCCCCCCCCCCCCTTTCCATATTGAGTCTGACCTGAAGCACCCTCTTTGCTGAAATCCTGGATACGGCATTGATGGTGGGGTATGCTATGTCTCCGCAAACAAAAATGGGCGTGCACATAACATTTGCTCCTCGAATACAAAGCCCTAAATTATAATGTCTCTACTTCCTCAATTGTTTATCAACTGTATACAGTGCACCGCCCCACATCAGAAATAGGGATAGATGTAGATATCAAACATTTTATACTCATTTCACTTCCAAATGCACCAACTGATACACAAAAGTCCACAAGTAATAATTAACGACGACTACTGCATAGCATCATGTCATTATCATCCAGTTAGAGTAGTGTCAGGAAAGGATTGCCATCTTCTTGAAATGGATTTCATTTCATCCTATTTAAAAGAGACCAGTGAATCAAACAGTTGATGGTGTACCAATGCAATGTACCATTCATAGCTTGGTGGATGTTATGGTGGAAGAGGTAAGACCAAAACCAACGTCTAAGAAACAACCAATTAAATCTGTACACAGATGATATATCACACTGCTGCCTTCTACCAATTCCATAGATGCAGGAACTAAAGGTTAACCCCATCTGTGTAGAATTTATATCAGAAATGCCCTGCGTGCGAGTGTGTATGTGTGTGTGTGTGTGCTTGTGTGCGTGCGAGTGTGTATGTGTGTGTTTGTGCGCGTGTGTGTTGTATGTGCGTGTACAACACAGTGTCAGTGTGGGTTAAATTTGCAAGCATACTGGATTTGGCTACAACAGCTAGGAACCTCCATACATGGGTATAAAAAGCTTGTATGATACCCAACAGGTCAAAATAAGTACCTGTGTGTGTGTGTGTGTGTGTGTGTGTGTATGTGTGAAATCACAAAG